>JANEHK010000155.1:261019-286274 GCA_025960845.1 Tachycineta bicolor | reverse complement strand
GGGGGGGGGGAAGGACTTTCAGTGCGTTCGGTTCTCCCGGAGAGCACGGCCGTACGACGGGGAGCTGCCTGAAGTCCACAGCTAGCGGAGGAGCCCAGGAATTCGGAGTTTCTTCGTTGCCCTGCTGGATTCTAGGTCAGCCCGAGACCAGCCGCTGCGGCTTTTCTCCAGCGCTGCCCACCTTGCCCGCCAGGACACCGCCCTGCTTGCCCGAGGACAGACCATCGCTTCCAGCTTCCAGCCGGAGCTCCGGAGCTTCCCGCATTTGCCCTCGGGGTTCTTACTTCTGTTTTTTTTACTGTTTTTATAAGTGCTGTTGTTTGTTTGTCCTGTTATATTTACTAGTAAAGGACTGTTATTCCTTCCCCATAGCTCTGACCAAAAAGTTTTCTTTTTAATCTTCCAAATTATAATAATACGGAGGGAAGGATTTGAATTCCTCATTTCCTAGAGAGGCCTGCCTCTCCATAGCAAACACCTGTCTTTTTTCAAACTAAGACAGTGCGGGAATTTGGGGCATTGGGTTTCCAAATGCCCCCTCAAGAAAGAATTAGAGGACCTCAAAAACAAAAAAGGGTGAGGGGAAGGGGAAAAAGGGAGAGGGTTTAAACCCTCACAAAAAAACCTGGTGAAAGAGCGCAGGTCCGCCCTGCGTGAGGAAAAAAATGGGGTGGACCGGGCAGGAAGGGAGGGGAAAGGGGGCCAAGGGAAAAAGAAGGAGAAGCTGCCTTGCCCCATTCAGGGTGGCAGCAAAAATAACATACTGGAAATGACTTATATGGACCATGACATGGCACAACCGATTTTGACAACCAATTCTAAATATACCCCCTACAGGTTGCAGCTCACAGAGGGTTTGCACCTGAAAGACGGCGACTGGAATTTTGTGTCAGTTGACAACAGTGAGAAGGGTACCTGGCCAAGGTCAAAGGTAAACTCATCGTTGTGGGGGACTGCAAACACACCCCAAAAGAGATCAAAATTCTTCCAGGAACACTTGATAACAATCCTGGAAAATTCGTTCTCTGGCTACGCTGCACTCACCCACCAACATTCCACCTAAAGGGCAGATAGTTGCCCAGATCATACCCACCTGGGAACACCTGGAAGAAAACAACATACCAACAGCTTGTCCTGTGCACAACATCACAGAAGTGAAACCCCAGGTGGGATGTGAGTTACAGGTGGGTGATGAGGCCATTAACATCACAGGTCTGCTCGACACAGGCGCGATTGTGACTGTAATCCCAGCTAAGCACTGGCCGTCACATTGGGCCTTGGAAAACATGGCAGGACACATGCAAGGAATAGGGGGAATGCAATTGGCCAAACAATCAAAGAGTGTGGTTCAAATTAAGGGGCCAAAAGGGCAGTTGGCCAGTTTACGCCCTTTTGTTTTAGATTATAGGGAACCCTTGTTGGGGAGAGACCTGATGGCCCAGTGGGGAGTCACAATTGACATCCCAGACCCCCCACAGGATTTTTGGGCGGCGGTTGCTGAGGAGTGCCCTACCCACAAGCTGAATTGGAAAACAGATGCACCAGTGTGGGTTGAACAGGGGCCACTTTCAAAACAGAAATTGAAGGTGCTCGAAGAGCTCGTGGAGGAGCAGTTAGCTAAGGGTCACATTGTAGAGACCACCAGCCCTTGGAATTCGCCGGTTTTCGTTATCCGGAAGCTGGGGAAGGACAAGTGGAGACTCCTCCAGGATCTCAGACAAATTAACAACGTGATAGAAGACATGGGCTCTCTTCAACCTGGAATGCCTACCCCGACCATGCTCTCACAAAATTGGAAATTGGCTGTTATAGATATAAAAGATTGTTTCTTCCATATTCCCCTACACCCTGACGATGCACCACGTTTTGCATTCTCGGTTCCCACCGTTAAGCGAGAGGCCCCGAGGAAACGCAACCATTGGAGGGTTCTTCCCCAAGGGATGAAGGTGTCACCTATCATCTGCCAGTGGTATGTGGCTTCCTTGCTGTCCCCGGTCCGCGTAGCCGCAGAGAAAGCAGTCATCCATCATTATATGGATGATGTGCTTGTGTGTGCCCCCACCGATGATGTCTTGCCACATGCACTTGACCTGACAATTAATGCATTGGTTGTTGCAGGGTTCGAGCTGCAGGAAGACAAAGTTCAAAGGATGCCACCTTGGAGGTACCTTGGGCTGGAAATTGGCAAGCGGACCATTGCCCGGCAAAAACTGGAAATCAAGGCCAAAATTCAGACCCTCGCAGATGTCCATCAACTGTATGGGGCATTGAATTGGGTGAGACCCTGGCTAGGCCTCACAACTGAGGACCTAGCCCCTCTTTTCAATTTATTGAAAGGGGGAGAGGAGCTGAGTTCTCCCAGGGAACTAACCCTGGAAGCGAAAGAGGCGCTGGAAAAGGTACAGCATCTGATGTCCACTTGGCAGGCTCACAGGTGTGATCCAGACCTGCCTTTCAAATTTATAATAATGGGGAAATTGCCACACCTCCATGGAGTCATTTTCCAATGGAGAAATAACATCAAAAAGGACCAGGGCAGAGAAGATCCGCTTCTAATCATAGAATGGGTCTTTCTCAGTCATCAAAGGTCCAAGAGAATGACACGTCCACAGGAACTGGTGGCTGAACTGATCCGAAAAGCCAGAGTCCAGATCAGGGGATTGGCAGGGTGTGATTTTGAATGCATTCACATTCCAATTGGACTAAGATCGGGCCAAATTACAAAGGCAATGTTAGAACACCTGCTTCAGGAAAATGAAGCACTGCAGTTTGCTCTAGATTCCTTCACTGGGCAAATCTCAATTCATCGGCCAGCCCACAAAATTTTTAATCAGGATGCCAAATTCACACTGAATTTGAAAGATGTTGGGAGCAGAAAGCCTTTAGAGGCCCTGACAGTTTTCACAGACGCGTCTGGAAAGTCCCACAAGTCAGTTATGACTTGGAAGGACCCTCAGACTCAGCAGTGGGAGGCAGATGTTGCCGAGGTGGAGGGATCACCTCAGGTTGCTGAGTTGGCCGCTGTCGTCAGGGCTTTCGAAAGGTTCCCCAAACCCTTCAATTTAGTAATGGACTCCGCTTATGTAGCGGGGGTGGTATCGAGGGCAGATCAGGCAATACTGCAGGAAGTGTCTAACACAGCACTGTTTGAGCTGCTTTCTAAGCTTGTTAAGCTTGTCTCCCACAGGGAGCAGCCATTCTTTGAATGCATACGAGATCACACACCGATTTGCTGGGTTTCATAGCTAAGGGGAACAGAAGGGCTGATGCTCTTGCTGCTCCTGCAGTGATGGCCCCATTGCTAAGCATTTTTGAGCAGGCAAAGCTCAGCCATCAGCTTCACCATCAGAACGTGCCTGGCCTTGTTCGCCGGTTTCACATCACCCGGGAACAGGCTAAGGCAATTGTGACTACGTGTGCCTCATGTAATCAGCAGGCACTCCCCACCTTAAGTGTGGGAGTGAACCCCAGAGGTCTGAACAGCTGTGGGCTGTGGCAGACTGACGTGACACATATCCCCCAATTCGGCCAATCTAAATATGTGCACGTGTCAGTGGACACCTTCTCCAGTGCAGTTTTCGCTTCCGCCCACACAGGGGAGAAAACCTCAGATGCAATTAAACACCTCATCCAGGCTTTCTCCTTCATGGGCATCCCAAAAGAATTAAAAACTGATAATGGCCCAGCATACCGTTCCAAGGAATTCTGCAGCTTCCTGCAACAATGGGGAGTGGGTCATAAAACTGGCATCCCTCTTCCCCCGACAGGCCAAGCTGTAGTGGAGAGGACCCACAGGGAAATCAAAAGGGTCCTCAACCAACAACAACCTGTGTTGAAAACAGAAACACCACAGACCCGATTGGCCAGGGCTCTATTCACTTTGAATTTTTTAAACAGCACCTTCGAGTTTTTAAATCCTCCGATCGTTCATCATTTTGTGGCAAACCCTCAGCTAAACATCAAAGAGAGGCCGCCGATTATGGTCCGGGACCCTGAGACTGGAAGGACAGAGGGACCTCATGATTTAGTCACGTGGGGTCGTGGATACGCTTGCGTGTCCACCCCCACCTGGCCGAGATGGTTACCATCAAAATGGGTGAGGCCCTATGTCCCGAAGGTCTCAGGGGAGAAAAAGAAACTGCCACAGGTTACTCAGGCAGCTTTTAGGAGGAAAAGGAGGGAAGATTTTTCCCAGGATGGTTTTGCTTTCCTGAATGACCTCTGTTCGAATGCTGATTGTTTGTTTTAGTTCTTCTAGTCCCGATGGAACCTGTCCAGCGCCAATCCCCTGTGCTGAGGAAGTTTCACGTGCTCCTTAGTGTCCTCCTGCTCGCCAGTCTTGCCGCACCTGTCTCCGGACGGTTGGTGCCCCAGGCCAAAGCCAACGTTTGGGCAGCTCTCACTAGGGTAATGGGGCAGGACCACATTTGCCTCTCAGCCACGTCAGCAGACAACCCACTCATGACCTGCCTTGTGGGGATCCCATATGGCCCAAGGAGTTACCTGCCAAGCTCCTGGAGATCACAGAGCAGGCCAATAGAGAGGGTAGCTCTAAGGGTCAATCTGTATCCCAGATATCCCCACCTGATTCCTTTCTGGATGTGGAAATCACATTCCCTGTTAAAAATCCATTCCTGTTGTGGAAAAAATACATATCCACCCTCTCAACCTTAAGTTTCCCTCTCAGTGAGTTAGAAATTTTAGGCTCCTCAAATGCTTCCTTTTGCATTCATTTTATGTTTACCCCCCCTCAGGGTCAGGAGAGATGCTATCAGTTTGTCTATCAGACCAAGGACGTCTACACAGCAAAAATATGGTGCGGCTGAATCGCCCATGTGGAGATGGCCTCGACTACTGATGAGAAACCCCTGACCCTTCCTAAAGGTGTATTCTTAATTTGTGGGGATAAAGCATGAGCAGGCATCCCCCCTCGCCTTGTAGGAGGACCATGTACTTTTGGCCGGTTGGGCTTGTTTTCCCCCAACAAGACCACGCTCATGAATTGGCAGCAGAAGAATTCCACCAGAATAAAGGTACAAAAGAGAGATCTGACCTCACTTGATGCCAACTGTGACTCAGAAATTATACATTGGCCCAAAGTAAAAGGAGTGGCAGTCACAGTCTTTCTACCCTGGGTATCGATTGCAAAGGCTCTGGGTGAGCTAGCTCACCTAGAGTGTTGGGTAGCAAAACAAGCAAATTTAACTTCCAACACGCTGGCCGGCCTCCTATCAGATGAGGAAGTGACAAGGCAAGCAACGCTGCAAAACAGAGCAGCTATCGACTACCTCCTCCTCCTCCATGGACATCAGTGTGAGGAGTTTGAGGTGTTGTGCTGTTTCAATCTGTCAACAAAGGCTGAAGATGTCCACAAAGCCATCCAGAACATCCGAGACATGGTAAATGACATCAAAAGAGAGACTGGTGACTGGCTGAATGGATTGTTTGGGGACTGGGGAATTTCGGGCTGGGTGGGTTCAATTTTGAAATCAGTTTTGTTATTTTTGTTTGTTATTCTGTTAATTTTAATTGGATTTGGTATCATCAAAAAAATGTTAAGTAGATTAATTTCTAGCACCGCACATGCCCCCTCTGTGAACCAAGTTGCTGTATCATCTGTTCCTGGATGGGAGGAAGACGTGGAACTGGAGGAAGACCCAGAAGACAGAAGACACCCAGAGGAGGAACCTCAGATGGAGTGGCCCACTCAGCCAGAGTGGCTCACCGAGAGTTACCCGGACTTCGAATATCATCCTCCTCTATTCCAGCCCTCCTCCTGTTATTAAAACAAAAAAAGGGGGAGATGTGGTGGTGCAGAACTGTTTTATTAGGTTTTTGTAAGAAGTTTATGTTATGGTTCATTTCACTGTATCCCCAATTCTGTATCCCTTTTGTGTTGTCTGTATAATAAGGTGTTTTGTGTCAATCATCCCACCCCTCACATGACATGTAACATCCCCTCTGCCCCTGCCCCCCCTTTCTCTGGGGCAGCCTGTCTATCACTCCAGGGGTCCCTCCCAGATTGCGAAATGTCAGGGAGAGGGCTTCAGGTGATAGGTAGCCTGGGGGGAATTCTATTCCTCTAGAGGTGGTTGGTCCAAGGCTTGGGGGTGGGCACACCTTGGTACCCACTGTACCCCCTGATTTGTGGTCTTCTTGTATCCTCCCTGGGACCCCTCCCCTGCATATAGGGGGTAGGAGGGAGGAAGAAGGTCTCTCAGCTCTCAGCTCTCTCTCCTCTTTCAGCTCTGAGCTCTCTCAGCCTCGAAGCTCTCAGCCGCTCGCCTCGGAGCTCGGAGCTCCCTGCTAATAAACATCTTTAACCTGCTAAGCTGAGAGCCAGCCTTTTCTCTTCTGCTGCTGTTGACTGTTTCGATTCATGGGGTCTGGCCGCTGAGCCGAGAAGCCGAAACGAACTGGAAAATTTGTGTCTGTGTTGACTCGAGCTAGCTGGGGGTCAACTCCCGCCCGGAGCGGGGACAGAACCAGACTCAGTAGACTACCGTACCTTAAACAAAGTAACTCCACCATTGAGCGCTGCTATTATACCAAACATGCTAGAACTCCAGTACGAGCTGGAGTCCAAAGCAGCAAAGTGGTACGCCACTATAAACATTGCTAATGCATTTTTCTCCATTCCTCTGTCAGTAAAATGCAGGCCTCAGTTCGCCTTCACATAGAAAAGAGTACAGTACACCTAGAAATGATTGCCCCAAAGCTAAAAAACACAGCCCCACCATCTGCCATAGACTGATCCAGGCTGCAGTGGGAAAGAGTGAGGCTCCAGAACATCTACAATACATCAATGACATCACTGTGTAGGGGAACACGGCAATAGAAGTGTTTAAGAAAAAATAAAAGATCATCCAGATTCTCCTGAAAGCTAGCTTTGCTATCAAAAAAGCAAAGTTAAAAGACCTACTCAAAAGATCCAGTTCCTAAAAGTAAAGTAGCAAGATAGACAGCGTCAGATTCCCACCAAAATCATCAACAAGATCACAGCAATGTCTTCACCAACCAACAAAAAAACCCCACAAACTTTCCTAGGTGCCATAAGTTTTTAGAGAATGCACATTCCTAAGTACAGCCAAATTATAAGCCCTCTCTACCTAGTTACCCGCAAGAACAATTTCCACTAGAGCCCTGAACAGCAACAAGCCTTTACCCAGATCAAGCAAGAGATCACTCATGCAGTAGCCCTTAGCCCAGTCAAAACAAGACCAAATGTAAAAAACGTGCTCTACTCTACAGCCGGGAACCATAGTCTGTCCTGGAGCCCTTAGCAAAAAGTGCCTAATAAGACTCAAAGCCGACCACTGAAATTCTAAAGTCAAAGCTACCGAAAGTCTAAAACCAACTATACTCCAACAGAGAAAGGAAACTTAACCGCCTATAAAAGAATCCAAGCCGCCTCAGAGGTAGTAGGCACTAAAACACAACTCCTACTATCACCTCGACTACCAGTGCTAAGATAGATGCTCAAAGCAGAAGTTCCCTCTACCCACCACACCACCAACACCACATAAAGCAAATGGATTGCCCTCATTACACAGCGTGCCCGTATTAAAAACCCAAATCACCCTGAGATTTTAAAAATAATTACAAATTAACCTAAAAAAACCCCCTTTATTTTCACCAATAAAAAAGAACAAGAACAAGTGACATGTGCTAAAGCTCCACTGTACAACCAATTGCCAGCAAAAGAAACACGCTACACTCTTTACACTGACAGTTCCTGTCATATTATTAAAATAAAACAAAATTAAAAAGCAGCTGTATAAAGTCCCACACGACAAGTTGCACAAACTACTAAAAAAGAAAGTGAGTCAAGCCAATTCACTGAGCTCAAAGCTGTTCAATTAACCCTAAACATTACTAAAAAAGAGAAGTGGCCAAAACTCTACCTCTACACTAATTCATAGATAGTAAACAATGCTTTATGGGGATGGCTAAAAAAGTAGAAAAAAAACCAACTGGCAGCATAAAACAAGACAATTTAAGCTGCTGATAAGTAGAAAGACATTGCCAGTCAAAAAAACTACCTATGAAAGTCCATCATATAGATGCCCATGTCCCCAAAAATCAGTCTAATGAAGAGCACCGAAACAACAAGCAAGTAGATCAAGCTACAAAGATAAAAGTATCAAAGATAGACTTAAATTAGCAACACAAAAAAAAGTTGTTCCTAGCTCAATAGACCCATGATGCCTCAAGTCATCAAAGCAAAAATGCCACCTATAAGTGGGCACAAAACCAAGGAGTAGATCTAACCATAGACAGTATTTCTCAAGTTATCCATGACTGTGAGATGTGTACTATGATCAAGCAAACCAAGCAGGTGAAGCCCCTATAATATGACAGGCGGTATATATATGTGTGTGTAAAGCTAAAAATATATATATTTGTTTTAGTAAATTAACAATATAGAAATAAGAAGTAAAATGTCCTAAAGTGACTTTATGATGCTTGTATCCCCAATCGTCTGTTCTGTTTGTGCTGTATATTAAGTTCTGTGCCTTTAAGACTAGTTTTAAGATCAAAGAAAAGCATAGACTTTGTTTTAAGAAAACTACCTGACTCCTACACATTCTTCTCCAGATGGGGTGTTCAGCCTAGGCTTAAAAAAACTGCAAGACAGAAATTTGGGGTTTTTTTTCTTTTAGTTTCAGCTAGCTAAGGCAAAAAAGTTCCCTAGGCTGTTTCTTTTTTTCCTTTTTCTTAGAACTGTTTAAACCTGCTCTGAACTGAAAACCCAGGGAAGCACTAGAGGCTTACACCTATGGCCCACCAGGGCCTAGACCTCAGCATTTTCCAGCAGCGCCAGAAGGACTAAAACTAATAGAAAACTAAGAGAGAGCTTGTGGCTGTGTCCTTCTGCGCCGGGCGGGCGAGGGCCACTGGCTGGCTCAGATCTGCACAGTGGCCAAAGTGTTTTCAGTCCAGGTATGCAAGCAGGCTATCTTTACCTGCTGGACTCAGCTTCTCAGCAGCGGCTGGTCCAGATTGCGTTGTGACAACGGCAGTAGATAAAAGGATGACTCTCAGCTATGCAGGTTTAAAGATGGTTTTATTCAGGCCGAGCTGTGGGAGCTCCGCAGCTCATCCAAACTGCCACCCAGAGAGACCCTTTGAATTTCCCTCCCTGATCTTATAAGCGGGGGAGGATTCAGGGGAGGTGACAACAGGATAACAAATCAGGGAATTCAGGGGGATAATGGGAGGTGTCCACTTCTAAGCCTCTGACCACTGACAAAAAGGAAAAAGGGGATTTCCCCGGGCACCGACCTATCACTCGACGCCTCTCCGGGAATTTCCCAGGCCTGGGAGGGGTGCCGAAGTGACAGACAGGATGCCCCAGAGCAGGGGGGAGAGGGGATTGACAATGATAGGTGGGGGGTGGGATGACTGACATGAAACAACCTGTTATACAGAAAACTCAAAGAGGATGGACTGTTACAGAACTGGGGGCACAGTGGAATGAACCATAACATAAAACTTCTTATAAAACTTACAAAAATACTTAAGAACTTGATAAAACAATTCTTGCACCACCACAAGAGCTGAACTATATCCACAGCAAAAACTTTCTCAGTTTGCCATCTCACTCCAGAACAAGTTTTATTGTTTCATATTGTTCATTCTTTATACTTATATGCGCTTTATTTATTAAGTAAAATAGTTTTTTCCACTTTTCTCCAAAGAAGTTTTTTACCAAACCAGTTAAAGGGAAGGGCCGTTTAAGTTTGGTTCCCAGAGGGATCCTATTCAAGAGTTTTCTCCCAAATTTGTCCCTAAACCAAGACAACCAGACTCCTCTGGGGTAAACTATGGAAAAATGGACTGTTCTTTGTAGCATCTTAGTGTTGTTGGGAAGAATGCTAATTCTGATCAAAATTGAGGACTAATGTAATTGAGATTTAATTAAGAACTTTAAAGGCCCCGCTCCTGGGTCAAAAGGAGGTCTCAGCCCTTGAGACAAAGATTATTTTAGACTAGAAGAAGTATTCATAAACAGTACCCCAAATCCACTGAGAGGCCTTACTAATAGAACATCACAGTCTGCAAAAACTCTGGGTGGTTGCAGATATGTGCCAATAAGAGACACTAGACTATTGTGTCTTGTAGCAAACGTCTCTATGAAACTCCAGAGAGACTCTTCTCCTAAAGTAATGAATGATTATCTTTAAATAGTGAAACTGACTGAAAATCACAAGTTGCATCTTTCTATGTTGTTTAATAAGAAAGTTAATAGTTTGTAAGGGGAGGGAAGAGTGTTTTAAAGTTTCATTCTATTTTAGTTTATGTTTTCTTTTTCTCAACTCTTTTTCTATTCTTTTAATGTGTGTTAATAAAACTATTTTGTTCATTTTTAAGCTTAAGCCTGCTTTACTTTTTTTTCCTAATCTCTCCCTCCCACAGAAAAAGAATAAATACTAAAACCTCTACATTAATTGGTGTTTCTGCCCGGTTCCATTAAATTAAAACCATTACAGCAGAGGAAAAGTTGATCTTACTGTTATGGACTTTATCCACTTCCAAGTCACATCAGTTAGTCAAAGCAGGCTCATGGAGACTGGAACTAATTTACAACACCGAACAGACCCACCAGCTTCTCTGATGGATTTCCAGGCAAATACTGGGACTTCAGATAGAACCTGGAACTGAAAAACCACCAGCAACAGAAATCCAGCTTAATGGTTCCAGTAATGACCCATTTTGCAGCATGAGAAAAAAAAGCCCTGATTGTGATAAGAATAAAGGGAAATATCTCCTGTAGAGACTCCAGGGTTATGTTTATCTAATCTTTGAAAAAAGAAAGGAGTCATAAAAGATTTAATAAAAAATACTGAGCATCTTTAAAGGAAGTTTTCAAATGTTTTCTTATCCCTGAGAGCTCATTTTGACAGAAATTGATTGTGATAAAGAATTATGAATCAGATAGCAGGGAAATTAAATTAAGCTGATTATTACCTTGTCAGATACACACATTATGTCATGTTCGTTGCTTTAGACTTTTGCAAAAAGATTGTTTCACTCAGGCTTAATAAAATTAGAATATCCTAAGCAATACACACAGGCATGACTGTAAAACATCTTTGGTTTTAGACATTTAGATTTTATTTCGATTATTTTGATATTTTTATTATTTATATTGTCTTATTATTCTATATAATTAGCCTACTTATATAATTATCTAGATTATTTGGATTATTAAATATGCATATTTAGATTAGAAATATGCAATATGAAATATTTTATTCTCTGAAATCCCCCTTATTTATGGAAGGGCTGTGAGTAGCCTCTGTGCTGAGTTTTGGTCTGGCAGCTCCTCACAGTGACCAGCACCATTGGAAGACCCTGGAAAGCTTGCCCAAAACCTGGATCCTGCAGCCCCTTTGATTTTCCCTTTTGAACCATGTCGTGCAGCTGATCCAGGCTGAGTTCCTTAATAAAGAGCAGCAAAGGAAAGCAGGAGCATAGGAGACTCTCTCAGTACATATTCTCCCAGTGAAAGCAGCTCCACTCGCACATGAAATTAGTTACAGATTGTTCACATCGGGCCTTTCCCTCACAGAATGGTAATGAAGGGAGCTGCTTCCAAAACAAGCAAGGCCACTGACCCTACTTGGGGTTCCATTGGAAAAATACTGTTTGAAACAAGAAAGTTGGGAGCCAAGTGCTGTTGTGAGCTCAAATCAGCCAGAGCAAGAGGTGAAGGCAGAACTGCAGAGAGAATCCTGAAAATAAAGTCAATCCTTCATCAAACCAAAGCTCATCAAAGCTCTGATTAAAAAAAATTACCACTAAAATCCATTTCCATCAGTGCATACTGAGTGTTTCCTTATGTATAAAACAGAAGAATTATCACAGGTCAAAAGCAGAACAACAGCTAAAAAACCCCAATATTTAACTAAAAATGAAATTTAAACCCAAGTTTTATGCACAAGGTTACTCACTATCACACTCCTAACAGATCTCAGAGACCTAAATTACCCCCAAAAGCAGCAAAGGACTGTTTTGAAGAGTATTTAGTGCAGACTGACCCCATTCAGCTGATGGCCCTGTAGATGTGCTGCCAAGCTGGATTTTGGGATCAAAGCCCCAGCACGGGTGCATCCTACAGCTAGTGGATGCTGCCCAAACAAAGGTTCCACGGGAGAGACATTTCTCTGAACCAACCAGCTTTCCTTTAACTGCTCCAACCAGTCATTTCTGTAGGATCCATGAAAGCAAAGCCTGAGGTGCCCTCTGCTGGTTCATGAACAACTGAATAGAAGTGTTAAAATTGAAAATTTTTAGGTCTGGGAAAGCCAAATCCAATCCCAAACTCAAACCCACACCACCTTGCCAGTTTTCCAGTGGTCCCTTGTTCTGTGTGTAAGGACAGAAAACCCTCAGAGATGTTTAAGCATGGGGTTCTCTCAGACTAAACGTTTTTAAAAACCCCATAAAATTAGTTTATGTTGTTATACTTAATATTAATTACTCCCCAATTGTCCCAAATCTCTCTCAGTAGTATCTACTTTATTTTCTTCTTGTTTTCTCCCCATAAAGGTTGAATTCTCTGGATGTCTTCCCACAGGAAAGACCTTGCTTGTCCATCCATGTATAGAGAGAGACCTGTAGCAGCCACACAACCTGGACACACACCAGAATGAGTTGTCTGTACAATTTTATTTACTACCTGCAGATACATTTACAAACTGTCCCATACAAGTAAAGCAGTTTTCAAAGTGAACTCAACCAGAGCTACAAAGATTATTCTCTTTCTATACATGGCACCAGCTTCAGAATTTATGTCTATACACAACTGCTGATTATGTTTAACAAAAATTCACTAATTTTTGGCTCTGAGGATCTCCACAAAAGCAACTTTTTAAGTTTTATCCCATTGCAATCATGACATTAAAGTTCTTGTTCTTGTTTTGCTTCCCTCTCCTTTCATCTGAAGTTTTGCATGGCTTTGTTTTGGAATTCTAATGAAGACAAAGCTACCACAAACCAGCAGTTTTAGTAACAGAGGATAAAAATGCTGAGCAAAACCATCCAGCAACATTTTAAGCAATGTTTCACAGAAATATTGAAATTTTAGCTGGCAATAAGGCTCCAGAAAAGCACAAACAAGTGATTTAACGTGAAATGAACTTTACAAACAGTCAACTTACAAAGACAAAACAAGGTCGGAGTGAGGAGCCAGAGCTGCTCAGGAAAGAGAAATGTTTTGAGGAGCCTGAAGAGAGGAAGGATGAAACTCAAATATTGCTTTAAGAGTAACTTTCAGCTTTAAGCATTTCCAAATGTCATGAGAAAAATGTATATATTTAAAATATAACTTCAACCTTCCTGGATGCAGCTCCTAGCCACAATGAAAGCATTTCCCCAGGAAAGGGCAGGAGTTCTGTACACAGGAGCTGCCAGCCTCAAGCCCTGGTATAGCTGAAATACACAGCAGCTCCTTAAGTGAAGTCAACAGGGCAAAAATTCCCTATCTCAAACACTTATTTCTTCCTAAGCCTCATTGCATCACAGTCCCCCAGACATAACCTTAATTATGTCAGTCAAACCTTTGTATTTGTTAATTCCTTTCAAGAGACAGCACTGGAAATCTGTGTTGGTCCTGGAGTTCACCAGCCTGGGATAAGATCAAAACTCCACAGCAATCAATAAAATCATGAAGCTTAGTTAACCTTTCTGTTGCAACAATCTCAGTCCCAGTCTATTTTTAAATCCCTCCAAGGCTCACAGCAAGGCAACATACTGGGAAAATCAACCATGTAGGAGCTCGGAATCACTGCCTGACCCTCAACTAATTCCAGAATGGCCCAAACCAGTCGAACAGCAGCATCATTTTTAACATTAAAAGAAGCCAGACACAGTAGCTGGAGCTGTCTGCTATCAGACACTGAATCCTCAGTATTACATGGACAGCTCCAAGTAAACTCCGGTGTGGAGCGATTCCACACCAGGAAGCTTCCAGCACTGTCATGATATGAAGTAACTGAATATTAAAAAGCTGAAGGAGTTCCAGCAAGGCAAAGGCACACACATAGCCACCCCAGCTGGGTAACTGGGTTGCATAGATACACCATGATCTTGGTTACAATGTTCAGAAGCAGCCAGGGAAGAAAATGCAGGAAAAAGTCCCTTTCTAGGATGTTTTATTGATCATTTGACAGGATCGTGGCCAGACTACAGCTGTCAGTAGGTGTTTTTTAGTCACCTTCCAACTTCTCCTGTTTACAGGAGGAACACTCAAGATGTTTACATTTATTTTTAACCCCAGTTTCTTTCTAACAAGCAAAAATACCCCATTTTAAACTCACAGATTTAATTCAGCTGCCAGTGTGAGAGAGAATACCACAACATTTCAGGTTGTTTTGTCTATCTTATTTTCCTGATTTTATTTTTACACTAACCTCGATTACTTCAGTACATAACATCCTGCTCAACCCTTGGAGTGAGTTGGGTAATGTTAGAGCCCTGGAGAGCTAGTATCGTCACAGGGTAACACAGTCAAAATAATATCTGAAACTGCTCTAAAAAGTTTCATTGTTTTTGCACATTTTCATTGAAAAAATCCTGCTTGAATAAAAAAGTGAGGTTTTTTTTTTCTTTTCCTTATACAATTCCCTAACACTGGAAAACACATGTGGCCCTGAGCACCAGGCAATTAAGAACCAATTCCAAGCCTGGTGCTCCACACCTTCCCTCACCCCTACAAAGACAAAACATAAAAATGAGCCCAAAAAAATTAGGAAGAGAATTTGAATGTCACTGTTTATCACATCACATCACAAGTGGTCTCAGCTACAAATTTCTACAACTATTTCTTACTTTATAACTGCACCAAGAGTTTGAAGCTACTGAGAGCAGCCAGACTCTCTCATTATGCAGAAATATAAAGGGATTGCTAAAATTAGTGAATCCCTACAACCAGAATATTACAAACAATGGGATTTTATCTGCAGAGAGCAAAAGACCTGGCAAAGAGTCCAAAAATATATTTTATTCCTCCTGTGCTAAAGTGATCCCACCATACAAGTCCCCAGTTATATGAAATCAGCTTTTGGTAACTCATTTTTGAACTAAACTGCTAATTTCAGCACATTCATCCTAACTTTTAAAGACTAAAAACTCAAAGTCCACTTATTTGTTTCAACAAGTGCATTTTCCAGGAGGTCCACACTGTCCATCCCCGTGTGTTCCAAGAGTTTGGTTCTATAGGAAAATGATCTACAACAATCATCTGAACTGATACATCAGTTCTCCAACCATAAGCAGTTCTCATAATTAAAAAAAAAAAACACATAATTTAAATATATCTCACTAACACTGCTTTGCTTGTATCTAGAATGTACCACCATTAGTAGCAGATTTAGAACATCAACTTCAATTTGTGAAAAAAGTTTGCAAAAAATAGATCAACTTCCAAATGTACAGAAAAGGACATTAGAGCTGATATTTTTGGGTCACAATGTATTTTAGAAAGACTAGCAAGCTGGGAGTAAAGCACACTATATTACAAATATTCAAACACCTAAGCTGGACTGTTTTACACCTTGAGCGTAGTGCAGGGTTAGTTCCAGACAGGGAATTTGGAAGCAGCTCCAAAGAACTGCAGCTCTGTTCACTTAGACTTGATCACGTAGGCGGGCCAGTCTCTGTGACAGCTCATCCTGCACAGTTGGAAAACAAAAAGGGAAAACCAACCATCAGCAACAGGAAAAGCAACTTTTGCCATCTGATGTCCAGCTGATGAGAAATCCTCTCATGGCTTAACAAGATTTGCTTAAGACCTCAAGCATGGCTGTGAGGGAGGAGTTTCAGAACACAGAATTAAGCAGAGAAAGGGTTAGGGTTTTGTGGGATTTTTCAAAGAACATGGAATATTTGATAGGACAGGGGGGCTGAAATCCTTTCCTGTGAGGGTGGGGAGGCCCTGGCACAGCTTCCCAGAGAAGCTGTGCCTGCCCCATCCCTGGGAATGTCCAAGGCCAGGTTGGACAGCTTGGAGCAACCTGGGCTAGTGGAAGGTGTCCCTGCCCATGGCACTAGATGAGTTTTAAGGTCCCTTCCCTTTAACATTCAACAAATGTATTGTTAAAATTACTTTGATAGCAAGACTTTTAACCACACAGTTTCCTTGGGACAGCTGAAATAGAATTTAACAATTTACCATTTTGTTTTGACTGAGTGAAGCATTAATTCTCACATTCCATTTCTCCAGAAAACATTGACCTCACTGAATTCCACCATTTACCTGTTCTGCTGAGGCCACGCTTGTACCAACAGAACCTGTCTGTCCTTGAGGTAGTTCCATGTTTAGATCAAGGCTAACAGGAGAAAACAGAGCAAACACCAAGTCAGGCACAGGTGGATCAAGGGGGAAGCACCATAATTGACAGCAAAGAAACAATGAGACAGCACCCCCTGAACATTCCAGAGTTACACAAGCTGGTAAGTAATTCTGACTTACTACCAGGACAAATCAGGTATGTCCAGAGGTAAAAGGAAAATTGTGTTTTTTCTCTGCTTCCAAGAGACAGACATAAAACAAGTGTATTTAACCTTAGATATAACCAGGAACGGTTGTGGGAACCAAGATTTATTCAAGAAATAGAAATTTCATTTACCCTGCTTCATCTGCCATTTCCTGCAGGAGCATGTCCACTTGGTTCTAAAGGAAAAAACAAAATGGATTGTTGCATTTGGAGCTTCTGACAACCTCTTGTTAGATTTTCAGAGAACAGGAATTATTTTAACTAAACTGATTTAAAAGTAAATGCCTTTGGCAGAATAGTTTTGTGCTTAACCACTAGTAAGTATGAACTCAGAAATAAGGAGCAGAGGTGCTCAGCAGTTAAAATTACATTAATTGAACTCTGGCTTGTAAATAATGCTTCTACAGAATTCAACTTATCTGTAAAAAACCCCAAACATATACCTGAGTGTTTCAAGTGCTGTTAATGAACAATTTAGACACATAATTTAAAATCACCTTGCTAAAATATATTCTATTATTCTTACTTGTGGCGTTGTTAATGTCGTAGTGTTGCTCATTGTGTCTTCCATCTGTTGTGTCTGAACATCCAGTGTCTCAAACTGGTGCTCAAATTTGTCCATTAGTGCAGATATCTATGAAAAACATGAATCAAATCACTTCAGATAACAGAAATAATACATCTCAACTGGAAAACTCTTGATTGAATTTCCCTTTCTAAAACTTGTACCTGTTGTCCCTTCTGCTTTTGATGTCAGCTCCAAAAATATTAAGTCTATTTACCTTTTCCAAGTTCATGCTCTTCAAGGTGGCATCCATTGACTTCACCACCCCTGCCATCGACTTTGTTACCTGAAACAAGGGGAAGGAAATTATTACAAGGAAAAAATGAGCAGTTTAGGAACAAATCCTTCCCTGTGAGGGTGGGGAGGCCCTGGCCCTCACATCTGGTTCCCAGAGAAGCTGTGGCTGCCTCTGGATCCCTGGAAGTGTCCAAGGCCAGGTTGGATGAGGCTTGGAGCAACCTGGGCTACTGGAAGGTGTCTCTGTCCATGGCAGGGGGTGACACTGGATGGGCTTTAAGGTCCCTTCCAACCCAAACTATTCTGGGATTCTGTTATTTCTTACCCAGCTCTCTCATCTCTTTCCACAGAGCTTTGACAGTATCAAATAGAAGGGAATATCCTATTGCCATCTGGAATGTCATATTGTAAATAGCTCCTACCATTCCCAGCTCTAGAAATTAACTCAGCCACTTGAAATACACATTCTGAGGCAAAATTCACTAAAAATGAGCTTTATATGGCATTCATTTCTGTAGACTTGAGACCTGACACTGTTAAGGGATACATTTGGTCCATAGGTCACAATAAACTTTCAAGATGAAGAGCAGTAAATCAGTTTACCTTAAACAACTATTTGAGTCAGAAAAGATCTCTGGAATCACAACTCCTACATCATGACTTTATTTTGAAGGGGAGAAGTATCTTTGTGAAATAATCCAAAGAGCAGCTGCCAGAGGAAATCCAGCACCTGATTCTTGGCTACCTCTAAAAGCAAAAGTGGAAGTTCCCAGCTCATTCCAGCCGGGATGAAACCACTCCAGAGAAGATGAGAAGTCTTCTCCTTGCCCCTGCAGGATGGGGAGAGCCTCACCTTGCCTATGGTGACAGCAGTCTGGACTCTGGCTGCCACAGCGTCCACGCGGGCACTCATGCGCAGGAAGTTGATGGCCTGGTTCTTCTGGCGGATGGCGTTCTCCGCGTGGATCCGTGCCACTTCCATGTTCCCCTTCTGAATGGCCTTGTCAAAGAGTGAGAGACAAAAGGAAAGGCCTTTTACCCTTGCCCGCTCTTGTACATAGGATTTCTGTGTAGTCTGTTTTGGCTTTGAAAGAAACATTCATTAGTCACTATATCTTTTTCTATTAAAAAAGAAAACAAATCCCTCCCTCCTCCCACAGTAGATCTCAAACATTTCCAAGATGAGAATTTCTAACTTCTTTCCAAGGAAGGCATTGGAAAGAATGCACTTCAAATAGGCAGATTTGCAGAGCTACAGATACATAATTTCTGTTCCTGAAAACATTTTCAGTCTCAAGACAAAAACACAAAGTTGGTACAGCTGTATCTCATGGGCAAAAAATACACCAAATCAATTTAGTCTCTCTCTTCACTACTTCAAGGATTCAAAAGCTGTTTTGAAGTTCCTCTCCACAAGCCCTTTTTAATACAAGCTGATGAACATGAAGTGGTTTTAACTCTGAGAACAACAGTCTCTACCAAAGCACATACAAGACAATCCTCTAGGGAAGCAAATGCCAGAAGCTGTCCATGAGGATGCACAAGGATTTATCCTCATGTTTATTAATAAGCACAGGAAGATTTATAGTCACATTTTTAAAATCACAAACATTGACCACATGATTATTAGCATGCACACCAGGGAAATGACAAAACACCAGATGTCTTCCTGCTCTAACAGGCAAGCAACAGATCTAAAAAGCTTGGTTCAGACTTACCTTCTTAATTTTAGCTTTCTCAGCCTTTTCTTCTTTGTCGCATTTTTTGGAGTTTCTGTTGAGCTCCTTTGCAGCAAACTTCAAATTAAAGAGGTGTTCTGCAGTGCAAGTTAAGGGACCAAACCTATTTCAGAGTGATAAATCCAACCACCAAACACCCCCCCAAGAAGAACTGAGAGTGGTTCTCTGCCGGTTACTTTCACTCCCATACCAAAGCCTGAGACTCTCAGTGAAATTATGTGGTTTCCTGACTTGCCTGGAACCTCTCCATCCAAAAAAAAGCCCAAAGTCACTAAGGAACACAACAAGTGAACAGTGTAACAGCAAACTGGCTCAGCTGGCCACAGCCAGCTATAGCCCAGCAGGATCTTGGATTTAAACTGCTCATCCAACTCCTTCCCAGTCCTGGGTAATGTGAGTGATCCCCAGGCTCCCTGACAGGTCCGTCATCCGACTTTTGGGCAGAGAGCACTTCAGTAAAGAAGAGAAACTTTAAAAACATAAGTTTAACTGCTTAAACTGAAAGCTCCAAGAAAACAGTAAGACAAGCCTTCAGAGTGATTTGGAATGAATGCACTAAACTATTACTGACAGAGAACAGAGTGTGTGCTGTAAAAATAACAATAAAAAACATTCTCTTAAAATACTGTTGATGAAAGCTTCCAAATAATACAAGCCTTTCTCAAACAATATGTAAGTAAAAAGCTTTGTAGGTTTCTTTCCTGCCACCTATGATATCCCAAGAGGAAGATGCAGCAGGTATTAAGATGATTAACAATTAAATGGAAGCACAAAGCTAAACATTATGAGTACTTGAGGTTTCTTCAATATTTCAAGCACATAAATTATTCCAGAGCTGTTTTCTGCTTTAAAGTCCAGCTATTCCTCTTACTCTGACAGCAACCTGGAGACCTTAGGAATGTCTTTGTTATCTTATAAACATCACAGGCAGGCTACAAACAGGTAACATGCCTGACTTTGCATTTAGAATATCTATTAATGTAGGTACCAGTACCAGATCAGTTTATTTTGAAATAACTTCCTCAGTTACTCAGCTGGGGAATTTACCTGACATTAAACCAGCTTACCCATCCCTGAGGAGCACATTCCTGCGCCTCCCTTCAAATGTCTTTCTCAAAACTCAAGAACAAACCCGAGTTTGCCCCAACCTGAGTGGAACCCAACTTCCACCTCAGTTTGTGACTCACAGTCAGCTTCTCCAGCAATCCCATCAGTCCCTACCAGCACTGCCTGCACATTCCAACCTCACTGAGACCTTTGGAATCTGTAAGAGTTTTCTGCCCCTGTGGGTTAAGATGGTTTTATACAGCATGAAAGTTCCAGTCAGCCCACGCAGGGCTCTGTGTGTAAATTCTTTCCAAGAGCAGGAAGCACAGCTGACAGTGGCTGTTTGGGGGACAGCCCTGCTGACATCACTCCAGTCTATACACAGGTATGCTGTCCCTGCAGCACAATTTGCACTATTTTTAGTAGAAATTGTGTTTTCTGCCTCAGGAACTGGGCTGTCCCTCCACCTACCACAACCCCGCCTCCCCCTCCTCACTCCCAACCAAGGCTGCCAGATCACACCTTGGGAAGACACTGAACTTCCCACTCACTTCCTTGTCCCTTCAAGGTGATGAAACCACTGGAGCACGGAATAACTGAGGTTAGAAGGAAATTCTGGAGATCACCCAGTCCAACCCCCCTGCCCTGGCAGGGTCACCTGGAGCAGGTGAAACAGGAACGTGTCCAGGTGGGTTTGGGATGTCTCCAAACAAAGACTCCACACCCCCTATAGCAGCTGTTCCAGTGCTCTGCTCCCTCCACGGAAAGTTCTTCGTGTTGAGGTGGAATTCCTTGGTTTTTAGTTTATGGCCACTGCTTCTCATCCTGGTGCTGGGCACCGCTGAACAGAGCCTGGCACCATCCACTGACACCCCCTGGAGATATTGGTATGGAATATGAGATCCCTTCTCGGTTTTCTCGTCTTCAGAAGAAAATTCCGAAACTGAGATCTCAGCCCCTGCCAGTGTCACACCCAGCCCTCCCTCTGCTCCTGCCGCTGCCCCTCGGGCCCCACGACCACCGCCATGAGGGGGGATTCGCCTCCTCATTCCCCCGCACCCCGGGGGGCTCCTCCCGGCGGGGAGGCCTCGCTCTCCACCACCACCGCCACCTTCCCCGGCCCGGCCCCGGCGGCTCCTGGCCCGTCCTGCCCGCGGTCCCGCCCGAAGATACTCTCCATGTTGGACATGCTGGCGGCCCCGGGGGGAGCGGCGCGACTCCGGACCGGGCTGGAGCAGCGCTGGACCCGGGGGGAGCGGCGTCTCCGGCAGCTCCGGCGGCTCCGGGTTCCAGCCCCGTGACGAGCCGGGGCGGAGCCACGCCTGCGGCTTTGGGCTGGGAGAGACGGGGAACCTCATCCCGGCCCTCCCCTGCTGGGGGCGGGAATGCATTCATAGATTGGGGTGCTCCAAATGCCGGCCAGCCGGGCCTTGGGCGCTTCCAGGGACGCGGGAGTCACAGCTTCTCTTCGAAATCTATTCCAGGGCCTCACCGCACTCACAGGGAAGATTTTCCTCCTAATATCCAATCTAAGTGACAGAATATCCTGAGTTGGAAGGGATCCACAAAGATCATCAATCTGGTTCCTGGCCCTGCACTGACACCCCAACAATCTCACCCTGTGCATCCCTGGGAGCGTTGTCCAAACGCTCCTGCAGCTCTGGCAGCCTTGAGGTCGTGCCTATTCCCTGGGGAGCCTGGGCAGTGACCGACACCCTCTGGAGGAAGAACCTTTTGCTGATCTCCAGCCTGACCCTGGCACAGCTCCAGCCGTTCCCTTCATCCTGTCCCTGTCACCACAGAGATCAGTGCCTGGCCCCCCGCTTTCCCTCACGAGGGAGTTGTAACTGCGCTGAGTTCCCCCTTAGTCTCCTCCAGCTGAACAGACCAAGTGCCCTCAGCTGCTCCTCAAGGCACTTCACCATCTTCATGTCCCCTCCTTTGGATATCTCTCCTCTCCTTCAGTTTGAATCCATTCCCCAGTTGTCCTGTCTCTCCAGTCCCTTGTAAATAAATAGTGTCTCTTCTTTTTTTTTTTTTTTTTTTTTTTTTTTTTTTTTTTTTTTTTTTTGTCAGCTCCTTCAGGTACTGGAAGTCCACAATTAAGTCACCCCAAAGCTTCTCCACAGTGGATACCCCTGGCTCTCCCAGCTTTCCTCCAGAGCAGAGCTGCCCCATCCCCTCTAATCATTTGTGGCCTCCTCTGGACTGGCTCCAGCAGCTCCACATCCTTCTGGATCCCAGTGCTGGAGGCAGCTCTGCAGGGCAGAATCCTCCCCCCCTTCCTGCTGCCCACACTAGGGATGAGCCCAGGACTTGGGGGGCTGTGGGCTGGGCCATGTCCAGCCTCTCACCCACCAGGATCTATATTTAATGACATTTTCTTCTGAGGCATCTCAGACAACCTGCCAGAAGAGTGATGCAACTGAGCTGGAGGTTCTTCCCAGGTGAAATGCCTGTAGGAGTTGTGGATATGGTAATAACACAGAAGTGCTTGTGGCAAATGAACTGCAAAGAGTGTGGCAGAAGACACTTGAGCAAAGCCAGTAACTAATTATTCTTGCTGGTGTCTCAGGAGTCTGAATTTATAATGATAAAGATCGCTGAGTCCTGGCTGTGAAAGCTTTGAAACTAAACTGGTGACACCACAGCAGTGACAGACTCCATGTGTGTAATAGGAGAGGTCTGCAGGAAGGACCTTTTTATCCAGGAGATGGGAAAAGATGAGATTTTCTGATAATTATCAGTATCACCAGTTCACAGAAGTGTTATCTATGGTTTTAAACCAAATCTTGGGAGGGCTGTAGGAGAAATTTAACATATTTAATAGTTCTCTGTTTAAAATAGTCTGTTCCTGCTTGGACAACCATCCTCTGTTCAGCCTCCTGGAAGCTTGCACAGTAATTCTCATGAGTAATAGTTCTTTAAATGAATAAAGTTTTCCAGTGTCAGAAGCAGACACTAGATCATTGAACATCCACCTCTTTTTTTCTCTTATATTCCTGGAACTCTCTCATTAGGACACAATTTGGAGGTGATATTAGATAGGAAGTATTAGAGTGATCATCTATTCTGAAAAAAATTATTCATTTCAGTGCTGTCAAAGAGAAGTGAACCTGACCTAATTACCCACAACAATGTTAGAGAACAAAGCAGCAAAACCTGCTCAGAAACAGGAGCATGTAATGTTCTACCTCAATTAAAACTGGAGAAGCATCAGTGTCACACAGGTGACACAGGAGGGAACACACTGGGCTGCAGCTTCCTCAGAGCTGCTCAGGACATTAGCTCACAAATTCCAACTGAAATTTCTCTTTCCTTTTGACTGCTGAGAAAATATCTTGGTGGTATACCTTAAAAAGCTACCTGAGGTAAAAAAGAAATACATTTTATTGATTTGTGTTTTTTCCTGACAATCATCACTGAATTTTCATTATTAAAAAACCTCCAAATTTGGAAGAAACACATAACCAAGCAATTATCTTCAGCAACCTGAATTAAATATGTTACCTACTGTGGGTGCATGTATAGAGACACACCAAGATGTTTGCACAGATTGCAATGAAACCTATGTAATTTAATAATTTAGAAATATTTTTGTTATAATAACATTCTGGAAGTGTAGGAGGGTCCCTCCTGAGCTGTGCTTTGGGCACAGAGTGAGGCTTTGCTCACGGGAGCTCAGTGCCCAGACCCTCCAGCCTCTCTCACCCAGGAGAAAAAGAATAACTTTGACATTGGAGTCCCTGTTTTTTGACATCTGAGTCACCAATGGTTAGGAGGGAATAAAGCTGTTGATTAATCTCTGAACTCTTGGTAGAGACCTCTGCCTCTAAAATGGGAAGGAGTTTGCTGTATCCCAGGTTTTGAAAGGTGAAGGTACAGTTGGTGGCTTTTTCCAGACTATAAAATTGTAAATAAATTGGTTTACCTTCAAACAATCATGGGTGTCCAGTACTGTTCATTTAGACTGAAATCAGCTTGCACAGACACGATTTCTGACCAGCTCCCTCCTGCATTTTTCATTTCAATTCTTGACAAATCCATTTTAAAGCCCCAGCCATTTTGCACTGAGGTACCAACTCAATTCTCAAATCTCTTCCAAAAGCAGCAATTTCAAGTCTACCTCCTGCCTCCTCCCCTCTTACACATCCTCCATCTCCTCTTGGATGCAGCAAATATTTATTTTTCTTTAAATTTTATTGAGTTGTGAATTATATGTTGCTCCCTCCATAGCACTTTGGAGAAATAAAACTGACAAACTGAGCTGCACAAGAAGATGAGCTAGGAAATAAGTGAACTGAAAATATGAAAAAAAAATCTGAATTATTAAATAAAAGTGCTGAAAACTCAGCAGAATTCAATTTCCAGGCATGATGGAGGTGTATGGATTTGCCAGTTTAATGAATGCACTTACAGGTGGTGATGGTGTTTAGGGCAGGAAGGAGGTAATGAGGTGGAAAACATTCATTACATAAAATTTTCCTTCTCTGTCTGTGATGTTTCAGCTCAGTCTGTCTTTCTTTTATTCTGCCTCCATCATGTTCTTTTCCATCTCTTTCTTCCCTTTAATTTGTGTTTTCACATGCAGGAATTGACCAACCCAGGATTTGTTAAATATAATGAGCTTTTCAGTGAAGTATGTTACAAACATTTGGCATTTCCTTGATGCCTTTCAGCCAAGCCCACAGGAATACCCTTCATGTTTTGCAAGAGGGAACAAAGGTACATTTTATTTTCACAGCACCTGAGATCCCATATTGCATAAACCTCCAAAACAGTGGTTGTTACTATAAAATGGCATTTTTGAGATGCATCCAAACCTAAATATGACTTTGCCATTAGGTATAAAGGCCACAAACAGCTTGATTTTTATTCCTGTGATGATCAAATCCTTTCATTTTGACGTAGTGATGGTTTTACTCTGCTTAGTGAGATTCTCACCATTGGCAATCATTACAGGCCCAAGCCAAATGAGCTCCTGAGCATTGGCTTATGAACTATGACATCAAGAGCGATGAGGATCAATTTTAATCACAATAATTGATCTGTTCCCTCAGTCACTCCCGGTGTCAGTCATGCATGAGGCACAAGAGGCAGCAAATGTTGAATAGGAATTGTTGAGGGTTAAGTTTTAGAATTTTTCCCCCCCCCATGAGTTACTT
>JANEHK010000155.1:236663-261009 GCA_025960845.1 Tachycineta bicolor | reverse complement strand
TCCTAGAGAGGCCTGCCTCTCCTTAGCAGACACCTGTCTTTTTTTTTTCAAACCAAGACAGGAATTCAGGGGGTAGAACATCAGAATGAGCAAATCCAGGTATGATACAGCACTGCTGAGAACTCTGACCCTGTGAGAACACTTGTAGTTAAAATGCAGGTTTTTTAGTGGATGCGAATAAAAGCAATACAAGGATTGGACTCACATTGTATTTAAAGTCTACATACAGCAAAAAGAAATTAAGGTGATAAAGACATTGGGGGATGTGGGATCTTGGCTGCATCTCCGAGGGAGAAGCAATTGGCCATGGGAGGAGGGATGATGTTATCCTTCGGGATGAGCCAGGCAGTTTGGCCTCCTCCAGTTGGATGGAGGAGCATTGGCACAGGGACATGCACACATTGCCTACCAGCTACTTTGCTTTTCTACTTGCAGCAGATTTGCCACAGCAGGAGGACTCTTCATCTCAGAATAACTGATGGCCCAAAATGCTGGTGACTCACCAGATTTCGACTGCAGGTAGTTGGCAACTGTGTGAATCCAGTTCAAAGAGGGAATGACAAATCAGTCCTGCCTCCGCATGGAGAGATGATGGCAAAATACAGCTCTGCCCACTGTCTGGACCTGGATAAACAGGGATGTTCTGGCTATAGGGAGCCAGGTACCTCTAGGTGTAGAAGGCCTGTTGATGCTGGCAATATTTTGTACCACACATTGCATGGTTGCATCCTAAAATGAGCATTTCCAAGACTCGATAAAATCATTACAAGTAGAAGGCAACAACAGGAGACACTGAGGTTACCAGTGATAGTGATTTAATCATACAACCATAAAATCATGGAGTGGTTTGGGTTGGAAGGGACCTTAAACTCCATCCCATTCCACATCCTGCCATGGTCAGGGGCACCTTGCACTATCCCAGGTTGCTCCAAGTCCTGCCCAAACAAGCCTTGGGCACTTCCAGGGATGGGGCAGGCACAGCTTCTCTGGGTAACTGAATGTTGTTTTGTTCAGCACTGAACGGCTGGTTGTTCTTTCACTGAGACACTCCTGTAATAGTTCCATGTGTCTGGTTTTGTCCCCGCACTGGGCGGGGGCTGACCTCTGGCTAGCTCTGGTCAGCACAGCCACAGATGTTCCCAGTTCGGATGGGCACGCAGGCTATTACCTGCTGGGTCGACTCAGCGGCAGCTGGACCAGGTAGTGTCGTGACAGCAACGGCAGCAAGAAAAGGATGGCTCTCAGCAGGTTAAAAGATGCTTATTCAGGCCCAGATGCGGGAAGTCCGCAGCTGGTCCAACCTCAGTCCAGTGAGACCAGCAAGCGAGAGAGAGAGAATCCCCCTCCTCCACCTTATAAGCGGGGGAGGGGTTCTGGGGGGGGGTTACAACAAGACAACAAATCAGGGGATTCAGGGGGTAACAAGGTGTGCCCACCCCCAAGCCCTGGACCACTAAAATCCAGAGCTAAAGGAATTCCCCGCAGGGGACCTATCACCTGAAGCCCTCTCCCGGACATTTCGCAACCTGGGAGGGACCCCTGGAGAGACAGGCTGCCCCAGAGCGAGGTGGGGGGCAGAGGGGTTGTTACAAGTCAGGTGGGGGGTGGGAGGACTGACATAAAACACCTTGTTATACAGAAAACACAAAAAGGGTTACAACATTGGGGATACAGCTAAATGAACCATAACATAAACTTCTTATAAAAACCTAATAAAGCAGTTCTGCACCACCACATCTCCCCCTTTTTTGTTTTAATAACAGGAGGAGGGCTGGAATGGAGGAGGATGATATTCAAAGTCTGGGTATCTCTTGGCGAACCACTCTGGCTGAGAGGGCCACTCCATCTGAGGTTCCTCTTCTGGCTGTCTCCTGTCTTCTGGGTCTTCCTCCAGTTCCACGTCCTCCTCCCATCCAGGCGCGGATGATACAGCGACTTTGTTCACAGAGCGGGCATGTGTGGTGCTAGAAATTAATCAACTTAACTTTTTTTTTTTTTTTTTTTGATGATGCCAAACCCAATTAAAATTAACAGAATAACAAACAAAAATAACAAAACTGATTCCAAAATTGAACCCACCCAGCCCGAAATTCCCCAGTCCCCAAACAATCCATTCAGCCAGTCACCAGTCTCTCTTTTGATGTCATTCACCATGTCCCGGATGTTCTGGATGGCTTTGTGGCCTGCCCCATTGCCCTGGTGGCTTTGGGCTGGGGCACCAACCATCTGGAGACAAGTGCAGCCAGACTGACAAGCAGGAGGATGCTGAGGAGCAGGTGGAGCTTCCTTAGCGCAGGGGACGGGCGCTGGACAGGTTCTGTCAGGACTAAAAGAACTAAAACAAACAATTAGCATTCGAGCAGGGGTCATTCAGGAAAGCGAAACTATCCTGGGAAAGATCTTCCCTCCTTTTCCTCCTAAATGCTGCCTGAGTAACTTGTGGCAGTTTCTTTTCCTCCCCTGAGACCTTCGGGACATAGGGCCTCACCCATTTTGATGGCAACCATCTCAGCCCCGTGGGGGTGGACACACAAGCGTACCCACGACCCCACGTGACCAAATCATGAGGTCCCCCTGTCCTTCCAGTCTCAGGGTCCCGGACCATGACCGGCGGCCTCTCTTTGATGTTTAGTTGAGGGTTTGCCCCAAAATGACAAACGATCAGTGGGTTTAAAAACTCAAAGGTGCTGTTTAAAAAATTCAGTGTGAATAGAGCCCTGGCCAATTGGGTCTGTGGTGTTTCTGTTTTCAACACCGGTTGTTGTTGGTTGAGGACCCTTTTGATTTCTCTGTGGGTCCTCTCCACCACTGCTTGGCCTGTCGGGGAATGAGGGATGCCAGTTTTATGACCCACTCCCCATTGTTGCAGGAAGCTGCAGAATTCCTTGGAACGGTATGCTGGGCCATTATCAGTTTTTAATTCTTTTGGGATGCCCATGAAGGAGAAAGCCTGGATGAGGTGTTTAATTGCATCTGAGGTTTTCTCCCCTGTGTGGGCGGAAGCGAAAACTGCACTGGAGAAGGTGTCCACTGACACGTGCACATATTTAGATTGGCCAAATTGGGGGATATGTGTCACGTCAGTCTGCCACAGCCCACAGCTGTTCAGACCTCTGGGGTTCACTCCCACACTTAAGGTGGGGAGTGCCTGCTGATTACATGAGGCACACGTAGTCACAATTGCCTTAGCCTGTTCCCGGGTGATGTGAAACCGGCGAACAAGGCCAGGCACGTTCTGATGGTGAAGCTGATGGCTGAGCTTTGCCTGCTCAAAAATGCTTGGCAATGGGGCCATCACTGCAGGAGCAGCAAGAGCATCAGCCCTTCTGTTCCCCTTAGCTATGAAACCCAGCAAATCGGTGTGTGATCTCGTATGCATTCAAAGAATGGCTGCTCCCTGTGGGAGACAAGCTTAACAAGCTTAGAAAGCAGCTCAAACAGTGCTGTGTTAGACACTTCCTGCAGTATTGCCTGATCTGCCCTCGATACCACCCCCGCTACATAAGCGGAGTCCATTACTAAATTGAAGGGTTTGGGGAACCTTTCGAAAGCCCTGACGACAGCGGCCAACTCAGCAACCTGAGGTGATCCCTCCACCTCGGCAACATCTGCCTCCCACTGCTGAGTCTGAGGGTCCTTCCAAGTCATAACTGACTTGTGGGACTTTCCAGACGCGTCTGTGAAAACTGTCAGGGCCTCTAAAGGCTTTCTGCTCCCAACATCTTTCAAATTCAGTGTGAATTTGGCATCCTGATTAAAAATTTTGTGGGCTGGCCGATGAATTGAGATTTGCCCAGTGAAGGAATCTAGAGCAAACTGCAGTGCTTCATTTTCCTGAAGCAGGTGTTCTAACATTGCCTTTGTAATTTGGCCCGATCTTAGTCCAATTGGAATGTGAATGCATTCAAAATCACACCCTGCCAATTCCCTGATCCGGACTCTGGCTTTTCGGATCAGTTCAGCCACCAGTTCCTGTGGACGTGTCATTCTCTTGGGCCTTTGATGACTGAGAAAGACCCATTCTATGATTAGAAGTGGGTCTTCTCCACCCTGGTGCTTTTTGATGCTTTCTCCATTGGAAAATGACTCCATGGAGGTGTGGCAATTTCCCCATTATTATAAATTTGAAAGGCAGGTCCGAATCACACCAGTGGGCCTGCCAAGTAGACATCAGATGCTGTACCTTTTCCAGCGCCTCCTTCGCTTCCGGTGTGAGTTCCCTGGGAGAACTCAGCTCCTCTCCCCCTTTCAATAAATTGGAAAGAAGGGCTAGGTCCTCAGTTGTGAGGCCTAGCCAGGGTCTCACCCAATTCAATGCCCCATACAGTTGATGGACATCTGTGAGGGTCTGAATTTTGGCCCTGATTTCCAATTTCTGTGGCACAATGGTCCGTTTGCCAATTTCCAGCCCAAGGTAGCTCCAAGGTGGCATCCTTTGAACTTTGTCTTCCTGCAGCTCGAACCCTGCAACAACCAATGCATTAATTGTCAGGTCAAGCGCGTGGGCCAAGATCATTGGTGGGGGCACACACAAGCACATCATCCATATAATGATGGATGACTGCTTTCTCTGCGGCTACGGGGACCGGGGACAGCAAGGAAGTCACATACCACTGTGTGCTGGCTTGAAGGCAAAACCAGCAGGAGTCTCCAAGTCAGAAAAAAACAATTTAATAGGGGAGAAAAAAAAAAGGTAAAATAAAATAAAACACATGCAATGGTACAAAAGATCACTGACTGAGTCAGAATACAACCTGAAACCGTGGTGGTAGCAGTCCAGATGAAGTGGTCTTGTTGAAGCAGTGTTCCTGCAGAAAGGTCTGGTAGCTCTTGTCCTCTGGGAATCCAGTGGGTAAGGCTTCCTGTGCTGTCCCAAATCCCAGATTATATCCAGGTGGGAAGTCTTGGCTCCTCCCCCTGGGTGGAGCATCTCACAATGGGCTGATATCATTTTATCAGTCTTGTAATGGGTCCTTGATTGCCTATTAAACAGAGATAGCTCCTGGAGGGAGTTATCTATGAGTCATGCAGCAAGTCATTGATGGCCCATTAACAGAAGATAGTCTGGAGGCAGGGGGCAAGGGAAACACTGCACAACTTTGTTTCACCATTTCATGTAGATGGTGATAGAATACATACTTTGGGCACATCTTACACTGTAACCTAGGACACACTGGCAGGTGATGGGAGACACTTTCATCCCTTGGGGTAAAACTCTCCGATGGTAGCGTTTCCTTGGGGCCTCTCGGTTAATGGTGGGAACCAAGAATGCAAAACGTGGTGCGTCATCCAGATGTAGGGGAATATGGAAGAAACAATCTTTTATATCTATAACAGCCAATTTCCAATTTTGTGGGAGCATGGTCGGGGTAGGCATTTCAGGTTGAAGAGAGCCCATGTCTTCTATCACGTTGTTAATTTTTCTGAGATCCTGGAGGAGTCTCCACTTGTCCTTCCCTGGCTTCCGGATAACGAAAACCGGCGAATTCCAAGGGCTGGTGGTCTCTACAATGTGACCCTTAGCTAACTGCTCCTCCACGAGCTCTTCGAGCACCTTCAATTTCTGTTTTGAAAGCGGCCACTGTTCAACCCACACTGGTGCATCTGTTTTCCAATTCAGCTTGTGGGTAGGGCACTCCTCAGCGACCGCCGCCCAAAAATCCTGTGGGGGGTCTGGGATGTCAATTGTGACTCCCCACTGGGCCATCAGGTCTCTCCCCAACAAGGGTTCACTATAATCTAAAACAAAAGGGCATAAACTGGACAATTGCCCTTTTGGCCCCTTAATTTGAACCACACTCTTTGATTGTTTGGCCAATTGCATTCCCCCTATTCCTTGCACGTGTCCTGCCACATTTTCCAAGGCCCAATGTGACGGCCAGTGCTTAGCTGGGATTACAGTCACAATCGCGCCGGTGTGGAGCAGGCCTATGATGTTAATGGCCTCATCACCCACATTTAACTGACATCCCACCTGGGGTTTCACTTCTGTGATGCTGTGCATGGGACAGGCTGTTGGTATGTTGTCTTCTTCCAGGTGTTCCCAGGTGGGTATGATCTGGGCAACTATCTGCCCTTTAGGTGGAATGTTGGTGGGTGAGTGCAGCGTAGCCAGAGAACGAATTTTCCAGGATTGTTAACAAGTGTTCCTGGAAGAATTTCGATCTCTTTTGGGGTGTGTTTGCAGTCCCCCACAACGATGAGCTTACCTTTGACCTTGGCCAGGTACCCTTCTCACTGTTGTCAACTGACACAAAATTCCAGTTGCCGTCTTTCAGGTGCAAACCCTCTGTGAGCTGCAACCTGTAGTGGGTATATTTAGAATTGGCTGTCAAAATCGGTTGTGCCATGTCATGGTCCATATAAGTCATTTCCAGTGTGTTATTTTTACTGCCACCCTGAATGGGGCAATGCAGCTTTTCCTTCTTTTTCCCTTGGCTCCGTTTCCCCTCCCCTCCTGCCCTGTCCACCCCATTTTTTTCCTCACACAGGACGGACCTGTGCTCTTTCACCAGGTTTTTTTGTGAGGGTTTAAGCCTTCTCCCTTTTTCCCCTTCCCATCCCCCTTTTTTGTTTTTGAGGTCCTCTAATTCTTTCTTGAGGGGGCATTTGGAAACCCAATGCCCCAAATTCCCGCACAAAAAACACTTCTGGGAGCCTTGAGCAGAAGGCTTCTTCCCGGTGTTCAGTGTTTTTCGGGAATCTTCAGCTTCCATGGCTGCAGCTTGATGAGGTTTGGGCCATGGACCTGTGGAGGAGCTCATAAAAGGCACCTTTACATGACATACCTGAAGCATGTCCGGTAAGGTTGGTTTGGGGTTTAGGGGTAAACTTAAAATCGCAGCACAACATAAATCATTTGCATTCGAAAACGTAATCTCTGTTAAGATGTGTTCTGGAGCCATTTCATTTTTGACCTGAGCTTCAATAGCTCTGGACAGCCTTTCCACGAAATCTGTGAATGTCTCACTTTGGCCCTACCTGATTTTCGAATATGAAATCGCAGGACCTTGTGTTTGCATACTGAAGAATGCTGTCAGGGCTGTGTCTCTCACTACATGGAGGCACTGGACAGGAATGACCACTTGGTCAGTGGCTTCTGCCCACTGCCCCTCACCCACGAGTTCTTCTAGAGTGATGGGGTTTCCCTGAGCAGCCACTCTAGTGTTAACATGGTTGAGGAGCCCTGGTAAGGCATCCTGGAGCAGCTGTTTCCAAGCTGTGACCCATAGGATATGCTCTGTTGAGTTCAGCAAGCAAGAAAACAGGTACTTTAAATCAGCAGGCACCACCTCCTCTGAGGAGAGATCTGCTTTGAGAAGCCCCCTGAAATATGGCCCATCCCGGCCATATGTTGTGTGAGCTTTGCAGATTTCTTTGATGGTGGCTCGGGGAAATGGGTGGTACTCTGCCCTGTTGTTACCACCATGGGCATTGCGGAAGGTAACAGGGGCAAGAGTGGGAATGGAGCAGCGACTGGCGGCTGCATCGACTCCCGCTCCTGTCTTGGGCACTTCCGGGTTTGAGGGAGTGTGGGAAGCGGCAACAGGAGCGGGGAAGCCCGTGCCCTGGGGCACTTGGTTCCCTGGCAACTGCGTCCCTGAAGAGGGCGCGGTTTTCCTGGGGGGTGATGTCATCGAGGAGTGGGGGGGGGGGGGGGGATCAGGGGGGAGCGGGACCGCCGCGAAGGAAGCAGTGGGAGGCGGCGGGGCAGCCGTGGGAACTGCGGGGAAATCAGCGAGCGGCGGCCACTCCGCTGTGGGGGCCCCCTCCGGCAGCGGTGCCTCGGGGGCGGCCACGCCGGGAGCGGGAGGGCGGGGAAAGGGACGTCACCGAGATTGGGCAAGGGAGGCGGCATGGACACAGCTGCAGTGGTGGGGGAGGGGTGTCACAGCGTGCACACGCAGCCACCGGGGGCGGGGGGGGGGGGGAGGGGGCAGCGCAGCGGCGGCGTGGGGCGTGTTGCGGGGCGCAGACAGGGGCGGTGCGCAGGGCAGGGCCGCGCTGCGGGCAGCCGACATCACAGGGGTAAGGGGGGGCAGGGGAGGGAGACGGGGTGGCGCCACACTGTGCAGGCACCACGTCACAGGGGTAGGAAGGGGTGGGCGGCACTGAGGGGGCAGGGGAGTCCCCTGCCATGCGGTCTCCGCCATCTTGGGGACTCCAGACTCCACACACGGCTTCTGACCTTGCTCCCCCCCCCAACAGAAAAATGAACCCGGCATTTTTCAACTGGGGAAAGCGGGGAAAGGGGAAGGTCTCGGGCGGACTGGCTGAGTCCACCTGAGGGATCCCGCCCGGCCCCACAGGGCCAGCGCGGGCGAGGGGGCTGTGGCGTCCCAAAGGCCGAGTGGGCGGGCAGGACCCGTGCTGCTCCATTCAGAACACTTTCCCGGGGACACAGGGGCTGGGCAAAAGAGGAAGGGGGAGGAGGGGGGGAAGGCATTTGTCGGCTGGGCTCTTTCTGCATTCCTTTCTGCGATCTGATTGCAGAATTCAACTTTTTCGCTATAATAAAATACTTTGTAGCCTTTTTGTCCCCTGCCTGAATCAGCTGAATTGATTCCCTCTCTACAGTGCCACAGAAGTCGGCACTGCAGATTCCCTTGGGGAATACTTGGGGAAAATGCGGATGAACCCAGCAAACAAAACTTTTTAACTCGCCCTTTGAGATTTTCAATTGGGCGTCGTTCACAACTGAAACATAGTTATAATACAACCTTTTCTGAGGAACCGTTCGTTTTCTGCCCATGTTGATACAAAGTTGCTTTTGAACCCAAACCCAGATGAAAAGCACATCCCCCCCCCCCGCCCCCGACCCCGTTCGCGCGAAATCACTGGAGGTTTAACCCTTTAGCTGCGCAGCTATTTTTGGAGGATTTTTTCCTCCCCAATAATTTCCACCTCCCTCGGGGGAACCCTAATACTGGTAAATATGTCCCATTGAGGCTATACTTACCTGTTCCTGTGACCTGGGGGATGCATGGTGTGAAAAGTGCATTTGATATGGCTGTTTGCAAGATATTTACTATATGTATTATGTTGTATTAATTGTTAATGTTGTATTAATAGTTTGATAGTATGGTAAATGTAGTTTTGTAGTTAAAATTTAGTTTTTATGTACCAACCACAGGTAAACGTAAATCTTTCAGAGAAAAAGAATTTACTACTTCCTTATCAGAAGAGACTGTTACCCTGGTTTTTCTGAGTTTTTAAAGCCTTTTGAAATGTAGTCAGATCTTTTAGTTACTGTAGAATATTAGAGCAGCTTTCTACCTTTCCCACAGATGTAACATTAACAAATCCTTTGTTTTTCATTCTCTGTCCTTTGTTTGCATATTTCTGACCTGAAAACAATTGTAACTGACAATTGGTCTGGCCACTGAGGCTGGGGGGTAGAATCCCCAAAAAGCCAATCTTCTGCTAGACCCACAAATGTATAAAAAGTAAAAATAAACAAAGGGGCTCTCTTCTCTCCGCTCTCTCAGCTGGGAGCTGTATCGGAAGGAACTCTGCCTTGCAAAAATCTCTTGTCTGCGTGTGACTGCTTTGTGTGTCTTGGTGACATCAGGTGACCACGAGTGGACGAGCAGTTTGGTGAGGTTTTTCCTTTCCTTCTTTCCCTGTTTTGTGTTTATCATGGAGGATTCCTTAGTTTTGGAACTTTGGGGAGATCTCTTGGAGTGGAAGGACGCTCAGATATCCTGTGAGGGACTCCAGAGTCTATTTGCATGGGGAAGGCGGCGTGGGTTTCTTCCCACTCCAGGGTCTGTGCTCAGTCAACGGGAGTGGTACCTCCTGGGGGACTGTATGTTAGACTTCCTTGATATAGAATATGGTGAAGAAATTGCAGGATTATTGCTGCAGTGGGAATTATTTGAGAGAGCGGTGTTTAAGTCGACTCCTTACAGCTCGAAGGCTGAGAGCCCCAGTCCGAAGCAGGACGGAGAGCTGGAGGGAGGCAGGGTCATTATGTCAGACTCGGAATCTGAACTTCAGCTCCTTTGTGATTCTTCCCCTTCCTCCCCCGTTCCTGCGCAAGGGGGTTCCCCCACCTCGGGTTCTGGCGCTGGTCTCAGGCAGAGGGGGGGCAGAGCCCCACCAAGCCCAGGCCCTGTACTGCCGGTCCCGGCGCCGCGGAGCCACTGGAGCGGGGCGGGGCCGCCTCCTCTCCATGCCTTTCTGGCGTTGGTGGGTGGGGGAGGCCCGAGAAAGCGGGCTCCGCTTTCTTTTGGCCGAGATTCGGTCACTGTGCATTGTCTGTTCTGTCGCACAACCGTTACGTATCCGATGGGGTCGGGTGATGTGGAGTTCCCCGCTCTGCCGCCTGGGCCGGGCCCGGAGGCGGCTGCGTTGGCCGTCTCTGCCCCTGCGCCGCCAGCGGCGCAGGGCAGGGATGCTGCTGAAGACAAAGTCTCAGTCAGTCCCTTGGCGGGCGCCACCTCCCTGCGCGGGCTGACAGCTTCACCCCGTTCAGGGGTGGAGTGGTTCTCAGGCTCCTGGGCCCCCGCTGGACCCCTTCTCGGGGGGGTTCCGGACACTCCGCCTCCCGCGCCAGCCCCATGGGCTACAGGCGGTGCTCATGGGGCGGGGAGAGGCTCTGATGCGGCTAGTTCTAATGAGCTGCCAGCGGGGGCTGAAGCGGCCCCGCCAGTGACGGAGGTGCGGTCACTGCCTCCGCCTGAATGCGGCACAACCTCCACAGCCACGCCGGGATGCGTGTCTGCAGCAGAGCCATCAGACCGGTCTCTGGCGGCCAGCGCGGGCTCTAGCGCCGCTGAGGATGTGGCAGGCCCAGCGCCTGCGGCTGGTCCGGTCCCCCCCTCCCCACTTCCCGCTGCTAGCGCTGCGGCGGCTACGGGCGGCGAGGTGTTGAAGTTCAGCGCAAATGGGGACACGGCTGGAATGCGGCCGGTCTTTGACAGGAGCAAAAGTTCCCACGCTGTTGGCTCTTCGTCAACAGCCTGGATGCTACCGCCTTTTCAGGTGACCGTAAGGCCGAGAGACCGCGGCCAGTTCTGGGATGAAGTAAAGGCTAAGGTAGAAGGATTGAGTGCTGGTGAGGGACCTGCAGTGCCTGAGGTTCAGCCAGTCCTCAGCCGAGTGCCTGCCTCTGACCCTGTGGGGTCCACAGGGCAGGATAAGGCAGGTGCTGCTGCTTCATCTGAGGGTCTTCAGGCCTTTCCTGTCCTTCAGGGTGCTACTCATAACACCTATCAACCCTTGGCTTGGCAGGCTTTGACAGAACTGCGTGATGCAGTCGGGAAGTATGGTCTGGGCTCAGCTGAGGTGATGCAGGTTCTCCGTTATTTTAATGCCAGTCTTTTGACACTCTGACATTCGGAGCTTGGTTCGAGCCCTTTTCCCACCGGTTGAATATGACTTCTTTGAGAATAAATGGACTCAGTTGGCAGTCAGAGCGGTGGAACGGAATGTGACACTGGGTCCAGGTGATCCTAGACGTATGGTTAATACCAACATGCTACTGGGAACAGGCAATTATACCAGGGCAGACGGGCAGGCTGGTTAAGAGCCCTTGGTCCAGGAGCAGTGCCAACAAACAGGCATGGCAGCCCTGGTTCAGACCTTACAGCTGGCTACTCCACAGCAGGCCTTTGCAACGATTGTCCGGGGAGTTGATGAGCCCTTCCTGTGCTTTGCAGGATGGCTGACGGCTGCTGTGGAGAAGCAGGAGAGTGATCCTGCAACAAGGAAGCTCATGATTCAGTCCCTTGCTCAGGGCAACTGCAATGCAGTTTGTAAGAGGATAATTGAAGCGCTTCCCGGCGAACCATCCATGTCGGACATGGTTGGGGCCTGTGCAAAGGTATCCCCTCCCAGCCAACAGGTGTTTGCCGTGCCTACAGCTGTGCAGCCAGCTGGGGCTACGATCGTCCAACCAACGGTGGCTACAGCTGTCCAGCGGGCCGTGCCTGCGGCCGTGCAACCGGCTGTGACTGCTGCTCTGCAGCCTGCTTGGGTCGTTCCCCAGGGGGTGCAACAGCAGCAGTGGGATGCTCAGAGCAGGAAGAAACAGGGCAGAAAGGCACAGAAGTCTACGACTATCTTGTTTTACTGTGCATGATGTGGAAGGCCGAATCACGCTGCAAATGCGTGTAAGGGGACAGTGCAAGTGAATGGTCAGCCGTTGGGCAGTTCGGGAAACGCGACATAGAGTGTGAAGGTGAGACGCGTGCCGATACAAATGTTTCTGCCTCAGCCCCAACCAATGGAGATCTGCTCAGCAGGCTTGCAGCCAGCACCCGCAGTTCAGCAGGTGTTGATGTCTGCCCAGCCCAGTCTGTCGTGATTGATTCGGACAAAATACACAAAGTTCCCCTGGATGCCTTTGGTCCCTTGGGTGATGGCATGAGTGCTTTCTTGATGGGGAGGTCCAGTGCCACCATTCAGGGTATCATAGTGCACCTGAGACTGATTGATGCGGATTTTTCGGGACAGATTCACGCAATGGTCTCCACACCCACCCCCCCCCCCCGACTATCCCAAAAGGCACGCAAATTGCTCAACTCGTTCCTTTTAAGTCTTCTGCTTCCAGAACCGAGGACCAGTTGCGAGGAGACGGTGGCTTCGGCTCTACAGGGCCACCTCAAGTGCGCTGGACTGCTGTACTGACCAAAGACCGTCCTGAGACGCTGTGTACCATGTCCATGGCTGGTGCCACACCATCGGAGATTCACCTTCGTGGCCTCCTAGATATGGGGGCTGACGAGAGCATTCTCTCCCTGGCTGCTTGGCCCCCGCAGTGGCCTATGAGCCTGGCAAAGACATCGATCTCGGGCTTAGGAGGAACAAAGCAATGCTACGTGAGCCAGAATCCCATGGCCATCATGAACCCAGAGGGACAGATGGCCATAATTTGGCCTCATGTTGCTGAGATTGCTCAGAACCTCTGGGGGAGCAATGTTTTGGCCGCGTGGGGGGTGCGATTGGGAACGGATTTTTGATTGGGGCCACTGTGATGAAGGGCGCAGTGTCCCACACCTCCTTTATGGTGGTTGGTGGACAGACCCATCTGGTAGAACCAGTGGCCCCTCCCTCATGACAAGCTAATCGCCCTTCGTGAACTCGTACAGGAGCAGTTGGATCAGGGGCATTTGGAACCATCTACCAGTCCCTGGAACACTCCTGTCTTTTGTATCAAAAAGAAGTCTGGGAAATGGAGGTTGCTACAAGACCTCCAAAAGATCAATGCCATGATGGAAGGCATGGGAACATTGCAGGCTGGTATGCCATCGCCTACCATGCTTCCCGTGGACTGGCCGGTCCTCATTGTGGATCTGAAGGATGGTTTTTTACCATCCCTCTGCATCCTGATGACAGACCAAAATTTGCCTTCACGGTACCAACAATAAACAACGGCAGTATCAATGGAAAGTTTTACGTCAGGAAATGCGCAATTCCCCAGTGTTATGCCAATGGTATGTAGCCTGTGCCTTGTCTGGAGTTCGCAAGCAGTTTCCTGGTGCTCACATCTGTCATTATATGGACGACATTTTGGTGGCTGCGCCCACCCAGGATGAGCTGCTGAGGATACAGCCTCAGTTGTTGAATGCTTTGCATTCACATGGACTGCAGGTAGCTCCAGAAAAGGTACAACAACAACCTCTCTGGAGATATTTGGGGGTCAAATTTCTGGAACGGACAATCCATCACCAGGAGGTGCAATTTGTGCAATCGGTGAAGACACTGAATGATGCTCAGAAGCTGGTAGGTGTTATCACTTGGTTATGTCCTTACTTGGGACTGACCACAGCACAACAGTCTCCCTTGTTTGAATTGTTGAAAGGGGACACTGATTTAAAGTCACCTCGTGAATTAACCCCTGAGGCACGAAAAGTGCTGGAGGAGGTTCAGCAAGCTGTTTCGGCTTGCCAGGTGTACTGCACTGAACCTTCCATTGATGTCACTGTGTTCATCACCACTCCTGATTTACATCCTACAGGTATCATCAGCCAGTGGAATGATGATTGGACTGATCCTCTGCACGTCTTGGAATGGGTCTTCCTGCCTCATCAGCCGTATAAGACGGCGACGGCGCTGTTTGAATTGATTGCGCGCTTGATAATCAGGTGCCAGCAACGCTGTTTGCAATTGATGGGTGCAGATCCCTCAAAGATCATACTCCCGGTTCAGAGGGAGGAATTTGATTGGATCTATGTGAACAATGTTTCGCTGCAAAGTGCTCTCGAGGGTTTTTCAGGGCAGATCACTTATCATCTGCCTAGCCACAAGCTATTGCAAGTGGCCAAAAACACTCAGTTTTCTCTGCGGCCCAAAAATAGCCAAGAGCCAGTGCACGGTCCCACCGTCTTCACTGACGGTTCGGGCGAAACAGGAAAAGCCATTGTTGTTGGAGTCCAGGGCATCCCTTTGGCTGCCCTGGACAGTCAGGGACCTGGGCAGGGGGGTCTGGGACCCCAGCCCAGAGCTCAGAGAGACACTGGCTTTGATCTCAGTCCATGGGAAAAACTTCCTAAACTGAGAGAGGGCTTGCAGGCCACAGGAGTGTGAAAAATAGTAGTTTAGTTTGTCACAGAGTGAAAAAATAGTAATTTTAGGTTCATAGCATTGGAGTGAATGGGGACAAAATGGAGAATCTGGGGCGTTGTCTCCTTCTTCTTCCTTCTCCTTCCCTCACTCCATTTCTGCTATGACATTGGCACAAAGTAGTTAGTAAGGATTGGGTCAGTGTATAGGTGACCTTTTTAGTAATAGTGATAGACATTGGTAAGAAATAGTAAATAACGAACACGTAGTAATTAGTATAAAAGATTAACGACAGCCCAGCTCGGGGGGAGACGTGAGAAGTCCATGCACCTGCAAACATCGTGTTGGACTGTGAGAAATTTGTAAGATAAGAAACAATAAACGAAAAATGCAACCTTGAAAAAACTAAACCTGAAGACTCCGTCTCTTCCTTCGGCTTGGCACGGAGCTGTGCAGGGGGGAAAAAGATCCTGAAACCACCTGAATGTTGGGGAAGCCCCCGACACATTGTTACCTGGCAGGATGGATCTGAGTGGCAGGTTTTGGAAAGCCATGAGGATGAGTCAGCCCAACTGGTTGAACTAAGGGCTGCTGTCATGGCATTTGAGAAATTTTCCCAGGAACCTTTCAATTTGATCACGGACTCCGCCTATGTTGCTGACATCGCACAGCGATTGGGTTATTCAGTTTTGAAGGAGGTCAGTAACCCTGCCTTGTTTCATTTACTGAAGGCCCTGTGCTGTGCAATTCAGGCCAGAGTTCATCCATACTACGTTCTGCATGTACGGAGTCACACTAATTTGCTAGGATTTGTAGCAGAAGGTAACGCAAGGGCTGACAAGTTGGCTAACCCAGCATGGGTAGCCCCTCAGTCTGATGTGCTCGCGCAGGCCAAGGCATCGCATGGGTTTTTCCACCAAAATGCGCATACGCTGCAGAAGCAGTTCCAACTGACGGCCACTGAGGCTCATGTGATTGTCGAGTCGTGTGACAACTGTCACGCCCTTGGTGCGCCATTGCCGGCAGGGGTTAACCCCAGAGGCCTTAAAGCCTTGGAGCTTTGGCAGACCGATGTCACCCAGGTCGCTGAGTTTGGCCAGCTCAAGTCACGGCGGACACGTTCTCCTCTGCGATGTGGGCTTCTGCTCACACTGGAGAGAAAGCCTGCGATGTCATTGCCCACTGGAGGCAGACCTTTGCCTTTCTCAGCATACCTTCTGCTGTGAAAACCGACAATGGTCCTGCTTATGCCTCGCAGCAGGTACGGCAGTTCCTACAGTCATGGGGTGTGTCACACAACTTTGGCATCCCCCATTCTCTGACAGGACAGGCGATTGTAGAACGCAATCATGGTACACTCAAGCGTGTTCTTCAGAAGCAGAAATGGGGAATGAAGGGGATATCCAAGTGCACCGGGACTGGCTAGTAACACCTAAAATTGTAATAAGTGATTTGAAAGTAAAAGGTACCTTATTGTTGTTTTGTTGTGTGAGAGTGAGTCACACACAAAATCTGACTCAGCTTCCCGGGCGGGTGGGACTAACAGGCCATTGTTCCCCCGGGCGGGTGGGGACTATGGCAGAACGTGTGTGTGACCTGAAAATCAGCCCTTTTCCCTTCCGGGCGTGTGGAGGGGCGGCTGTGGTAAAAGTGTAAGCGACACGCAAATCAGCCGCATAGGTGGACCGGCACCAGAGGCGACTAGATTCTGGGCCCTCCTCAGAGGCCCAGCTATACTGGAACCCAGAGACCAAACCCAAGGCGAGGGGGGCCACACAGAGCCGTGATTCTCTGGTGACAGAGATCGGCTTCATGTCCTAAGGGTGCGAAAGAGTGTGTAAAAGTGAAAGAGAAATGAAGTAAGAGTAGATAGATGAAAGCACATGTAATGTTGATTGTTAATTTTACAATTCACTATATCTCCTTGGAGGGAAGTGTAGTGTATTGAATAGTTGTGTGAGAAAGAAGGGCTTTTTTTGTGTGTGTGCATAGATAGAAGTAAGTGGTCTTTAGGTTGTAAGAGAAAGTGAAAAACAGAGGTGGGGAACGAATAGATAAAATCTTGAAAAATGGGACAAAAAATCAGTAAGTTGGATACAAGGAAGAAAAAAGGGTGTAAAAAATTACCAGCGGAAATACCTCAAGATAGCCCTCTCGGCGTTATGTTAGCTAACTGAGATAAAAACCCTTGTACCAGAAGAAGGGAAAAGGTAAAGATGATGCAATTTTGCGTGATAGAATGGGCAGAGAAGGAAATAAGATCTGACCATGTTTATTGGCCCAGATACAGCTCTCTTGAGAACTGGATTTGTCAGGCTCTAAATGTATTTGTAAATTCCAAAGAACCGTTTAATCCCGAAGAGAATATGCCACATGTTGGACAGGAAATTTTAGAATAAAAATGTCTCATGTATCAGAAACACCCGAGATGAAATGAGAAAAGAAAAAGGGGAAAGAAAAGGGAAGGGAACAAGAAGAAAAGAAGGAAAAAGAGTGGGATCCGTTGCAGGCTTTGCCCCCTCCGTTCCTGCTCGCGCTCCCCGCATTCGCGGCTGAGCCCCTGTCCCAGGTCCCGCTTCAGCCCCGCCTGCCCCGGTTCCCGTCGCAAGTGCCGGCTGGCAGCCCACAGCAGCTGCGCTGGTCCCCCCATACACCCCATCCCCAGCCCCGCCGGTGAATTTGTCTGCCCTGGCCGCCTGGTCCGCGGCCGCCCTAAAGGCCGTGCCGGGGGTCCCTCCTGACGCGTGGTCTAAGACCACCGCCCCGACCGTGACGGGTAACCCGTCGGTCCCAGCCGTCCTATCTCCAATCGCTTCCCCCACTGCCCGATCCCCGGCTGCCCTGCCAGTGCCGGCTGCACTGGGCGCTGCCGCTGCTGCTTTGTCTCTGCCGGGAGCCGCTGACTCAGCCGCCATTAGCCCTGTGCAGGCTGTCCGCGCTTCCCTCTGGTATCCCCCAGAACTGCCCCCTCCTCTTCCGGTCCCGGCAGCAAACCCCGCCTACGCTCCGCCCTTGGAGGACCAAGCCTCCGCACTATGCCCTGCTCACATCCCCCTTCCTGCCCTGAGCTCCGTTCCCTAGGTAACCACAGCTACTGCCCAGAGAAACGACTTCTCCCTAGAAATGCCTTATCGAAACACTAGAAGTTCACTTAAAAGACAGCCCTCTCTGGATTCTTTCTCAAAACACGGGAAAAAGACTGCAGAGGATGAAAACCAAAAATGGGATAAAGAAATTAGTCTATTCCCACTGAGAGAAGTCCCAATGGGAGGGGGTGGAACAGGGTTTGTAAATGCCCGTTTGACTTCTTCTGAGGTCAGAAATTTTAAAAAAGAAATCAAAGGAATTTTAGAAGATCCCATAACCACAGCTGAACAATTAGACCAATTTTTAGGTCCGAATATTTATACTTGGGAAGAGATGCAGTCTATAATGAAAATAATATTTTCTCAGGAAGAAAGGCAATTAATCAGAGCAGCTGGAATAAAAGTTTGGGAAAAAAGAGAACCCACAGGGGCCCCCCAGAGAAGACAAAATGCCAACTGCTCCTCCTGAGTAGGGTCAAAATAATGAGGAAGGGAGGAAACACATGAATGAATATCGTAATTTAATAATCAAGGGAATAAAAGAGGCAGCACCCCAAGGGCAAAATGCTAAAAAAGCTTTTCAGGCACAGCAAGAAAATGAAGAATCTCCAACTGAATGGTTGGACAGACTTAGGAAAAATATGAAACAATATTCCAGAATAGACCCTGAAACTGATGTGGGAAAAGCTTTATTAAGGATTAACTGTGTTAATAATGCCTGGCCAGATATTAGAAAAAAATTAGAAAAAATTGAGGATTGGCATAATAAATCATTAGATGACTTATTAAAGGAGGCTCAGAAAGTTTATGTCCGAAGAGATGAAAAGAAAGCTAAACTGAAAGCAAAACTTATGGCAGTCACCATGCAAGAAAACAATTTCCAAAAAAATCAAAAACATACAGGCACTACTTCTAGAGATAAAATTAGTAGAGACAGGGGAAAGGAAAAGAATAGAATCCCAATACAAACCAAGTCTCAGCAGCATTCCAGGAAAGTCTGCTTTTACTGTGGGGGCGAGGGACATTATAGGAGAAATTGTCCTAAGCAGGTAATAGATCTGAAAATTTTCAAGGAAATGAGCACAGAGGAGGAATAGGGAGGTCAAAGGCTCTATTTTTTAGGGGGCAAATACCATCTAGAGCCTGTGATAACTCTAAAAGTAGGTCTTCAAGAAGAAGAATTGGAATTTGTGGTAGATACAGGGACAGAAAGAACCTGCCTGCTAAATGTACCAAAAGGTTATAGTGTGAGTAAAGATACTGCAAAAGTAACGGGCAAAAGGAGAAACTTTTACAGTTCCAGTCATTAAAGATGTAGTAATTGAAGGGGAAACTAAAATTTGGGTGGGAGATGTTTTATTGGTCCCAAAGGCAGGTAGCAATTTACTAGGAAGAGACTTACAAGTGAAATTAGGAATAGGGGTTATACCAGAAGATGGGAAAATGACAGCTAAAGTTTTAAAATTAGGCCAAGAGGATGAAAAAAAAAAAAAAAAAATTAACAAGGAGGTTTGGCCTGGGGAAGGAAATAGGGGCGGATTAAATATTGACCCTATAAGTGTTACAATAGAGAGAGAAGATTGTCCCATACGTGTACGTCAATACCCCATATCTTTAGAAGGACGGGAAGGTTTGAAGCCAGTAATAGAAGGACCAATAAAGGACGGGACACTAGAACCTTGCATGTCTCCCCATAATACCCCTATTCTCCCAGTAAAGAAGCCTGATGGGAGTTATAGACTAGTACAAGATTTAAGAGAGGTTAACAGAAGAACTCGGTCTCTTTACCCAGTGGTACCCAACCCCTATACACTTCTAAGTAAAGTTCCACCCCAGCATCAGTGGTTTAGTGTAGTGGATCTTAAAGATGCCTTTTGGGCCTGTCCACTGGCCAAGGAGAGCCGAGATATTTTTGCCTTTGAATGGGAGGATCCAAAAACTAGAAGAAAGCAGCAATTAAGATGGACAAAATTACTGCAGGGGTTCACGGAGTCTCCAAACTTATTTGGGCAAGCTTTAGAAAAAATGCTGCAAGCCTTGTCCACTCCTCCGAGAATACAAATTACCCAATATGTGGATGATCTTTTACTATCTGGGGAAGATGAATTTAGAGAAGCTACAATAAAACTTTTCAATTTTCTTGGAGAAAAAGGATTAAGGGTATCAAAAGGGAAACTGCGATTTGTAGAACCAGAGGTAAAATATCTTGGACACTTGATAAGTAAGGGTAGTCGAAGGCTCAGTCCAGAGAGAATTGCAGGAATTTTATCCCTTCCACCTCCCTCTTCAAAGAGGGAAATCAGAAAACTACTCGGATTATTGGGATATTGTAGATTATGGATTGAGAGGTACACACAGGCAGTAAAATTTTTGTATGAAAAGTTGACAAAGGGAGATAATATAAAATGGATCAAGGAAGATGATGATAAATTAGAAAAATTGAAGTTAAAACTGGCCTCAATACCAGCTTTAAGCTTACCTTCACTGGAAAAACCCTTTCATCTGTATGTGAATGTAGAAAAGGGGGTAGCTCATGGAGTTCTAGTCCAGGAGTGGGCAGGAGTAAAGAGACCAGTAGCTTATTTATCAAAGATGTTGGACCCAGTGAGCCACGGCTGGCCAGTATGTATTCAAGCTATAGCCACTACTGCAATCCTGGTAGAAGAAAGTCGTAAACTTACTTTTGGAGGTGAACTAATTGTGTGCACACATCATGCGGTTCGAAATGTGTTAAATCAGAAAGCTGAAAAATGGTTGACAGACTCTAGAATGTTAAAATATGAAGCAATCATGATAGATAGTGATGATCTGACATTAGAAGTAAGCAGAAGTTTAAATTCAGCTCAATTCCTATATGGAGAACCAGCAGGTAACCTAATACATAATTGTTTAGAAATTATCCAATACCAAACAAAAGTTTGGGGGGATCTTGAAGAACAAGCCCTTTCAGAAGGGGAAATAATCTATGTAGATGGTTCCCCCAGATGTCTACAAGGAAAAAGAATGTCAAGGTATGCAGTAGTTGATGGAAAAAACATGCAAGCTATTGAAAAATTACCTGTGGTGGTGCAGAACTGTTTTATTAGGTTTTTGTAAGAAGTTTATGTTATGGTTCATTTCACTGTATCCCCAATGTTGTAACCCTTTTTGTGTTTTCTGTAGAATGAGGTGTTTTGTGTCAGTCCTCCCACCCTCCTCGCTCTGGGGCAGCCTGCCTACCCCTCCCAGATTGCGAAATCTCAGGGAGAGGGCTTTGGGTGATAGGTAGCTTGGAGGGAATTCATTTCCTCTGGAGGTGGTTGGTCCAAGGCTTGGGGGTGGGCACACCTTGTTACCCCCTGGATCCCCTGGTTTGTTGTCTTGTTGTATCCTCCCTGGAACCCCTCCCCCACCTATAAGGTGGAGGAATGAGATTAAAACTCTCTCAGCCTCTCAGCCTCTCAGCTCGGAGCTCTCAGCTCAGAGCTCAATTCTCTGCTCCTCAGCTAATAAACATCTTTTAACCTGCTAAGCTGAGAGCCAGCCTTTTCTCTTCTTCTGCCATTGCTGTCACGAAACTATTGGTCCAGCTGCCGCTGAGAAGCCGACCCAGCAGATGATAGCCTGAGTGCCCATCCGAAGTGGAAACATCTGTGGCTGTGTTGACCAGAGCTAGCCGGAGGTCAGCTCCCGCCCAGTGCGGGGACAGAACCAGACACAATTACCTTCAAACTGGTCAGCTCAAACTTGTGAATTATATGCTCTAAAAAAGGCACTGAAATATTTAGCACACAAGAAAATACTATATATACTGATTCGAGGTATGCTTTTAGAGTAGTACATACTTTTAGAAAAATTTGGGAAGAAAGAGGATTACTTAACTCAAGAAGAAAAGAATTAGTACATGAGGTACTCATTTTAAAGATTTTAGAGGCATTAAAACTACCTGAAAAAAATAGCTATAGTACACATTAAGGGACACCAAAGAGGAGTGACCCCAGAAATAAAAGGAAGTAATTTAGCAGATCAGGAAGCTAAAGATGCAGCAGAAAATGGAGCTGAAAGAGTTATGTTAATATTAACTCCAAATGAAGAAAAATTGGAAATCCCAAAGTTTAGTGAAGCAGAGAAAAAAGAATTAAACAAGATAGGAGGAGAACAGGCTGAATCAGGGAAATGGAAACTTCCTGATGGAAGACAATTACTTAATAAAATACTGGCTAGAAAAATATTAGAAGACATGCATCAGAAAACCCACTGGAGTACTCAGGCTTTGTGTGATCATTTTTTAAGGAACTATGAATGCATTAAGCTTTTTGGAGTAGCAAAGCAAGTAACTGAAAAATGTATAACTTGCCAAAAGATAAACAAAAAGGTAATGAGAAAAACAACATTAGGAGGTCCTGAGTTAGCTCTTCGACCATTTCAAAGTATTCAAGTAGATTTTACTGATCTTCCTCAAGTACAAAGATGGAAGTATTTATTAGTAATAACAGACCATTTAACCCATTGAGTAGAAGCAGTTCCCACTACCAAGGCCTCAGCCAACATGGTAAGACCCCTTTAGAGCAGATTATTCCCAGATATGGAATGGTTAATAGAATCGACTCAGACAGAGGAACGCATTTTACGTCAAAAGTGTTACAACAGCTAATTCAATCTTTAGAGATAAAATGGGAGCTGCATACCCCATGGCATCCACAGAGTTCTGGTTGTGTAGAAAGGATGAACCAGACTTTAAAGAGAACTTTGACCAAGTTAATAGCTGAAACCCAAATGTCATGGGTACAATGCCTACCTTTGGCCTTATTGAGGATCCGAACACAACCCAGGTCAGACCTGGGAGTGTCACCCTATGAAATGATGTTTGGGTTACCCTTTTTAACCACCCAACATGAAAAGGCTACCTATGAAGTAGGGGAAATGAGTGTTAAAAGATACGTTAACATCATTGCGAAAACTCTTGAAAACCAACGGTTGAAAGGAATAATCCCTCAAACCACACCCTTAGACTTTAAAATCCATAATGTTCATCCAGGGGAATAGGTGCTAGTAAAGACCTGGAAAGAGCAATCTTTAACTCCTCAATGGGAAGGTCCTTTTCAGGTATTGCTGACGACCGAGGCTGCCATCCGGACCAAGGAATGAGGGTGGATCCACGCCAGCAGAATCAAAGGACCTGTGGATGAACCTAAGGAGTGGATGATTGCATCTGAACCGGGTGATACAAAACTGACTCTTAAACGGGGACTGGGTGGTAATGAACTGGGAAAACCCAAATGGTCCAAGAAACATACTCAGGATCACACCTAATTGGGAGATAAGGCCAAGCTTATATCAGTGGTTTCAAGTACCGCCTGGACAAGCTTTGAGACACCTCCGATACCCTCCTTGAGGAGGAATACTTCCACTCCAAACAGGAAGATCAAGACTGTTTCAGACAGAGAACTCTTGTATTCATGCCTTAGCCTGTGATTTATGCAAAAAGGAAAAGGAGTTGCAACTTCCATCAGTGCCAGACCAAATACCCCGTTTGATCCACCCAAATACCAGACATGCTAGCTAGGTTAAATGTAAATGTTTAGATTGTGGGAAGAATTGGTATTGTTGTTCACACAATTGACGCTCTCGTTGCAGGAAGTGTCAAGGGCCAAATCGATCTCCTATCCAGGTAGATTTCGCAGAAACGGAAATAATAACTTTGTTTTGTGGATGGGAATTATTAGTGCCTGTTGAAAGGGAGATACCTGAAGAACGGTGAAAAACGACAGTTAAGGAGTGTCAAAAACGATTTGTCTAGAAATTAGCTAGGAGGAAGTGACAAGGAAATAGAGGGCAAGACCAGATTGGCCTCTGTATTCACCACCAAGATCAAATGCACCTGCTGTGGGTTGCAACCCCATAGGCATGGGAGGTGGGAGTATAAGCAATACTGGACCTCTGTTACTCCTTTTTCTGTCACTCAGTTTTTGTCTTCTCCCTTTTGGGATATTGACAAGGCCATGCTACAGATGTTACCAAAAGCTATACATGAAAACACACCGAGGTTCTTTATTCATTTCTCACACTCATGTCAACAGTCACTGTTATAACCCATCCAAATTAGGCAATTGCATACATAAAGGGGAAAAAGTACTGGATTGCAGAGAACTTAGGAACAAGTGGTAGCAAGATGGGAAGTCAGTGCCCAAAACAGGAGAGATGGATGTGTTTTACCTACATTATTGGGCACAAAGCACAAGTTTTAGTAAAAGAGCAATTGATAAGCAAAAAGGCTGTCAGTACAACCACCTAAACCTGTGCCAATTACAATCAGCGATTTGTATACAAAACTTGAACAGCAATTAGGAAAAGAAATAGATGTATGTCCTGGTTTGGAGACAAATTTGGGGGAAAACCCAAATATAGGATCCCTCTGGGAGGCAAACCCAAGTGGCCCCTCCTTCCAACCAGTCTGGAAAAAAAGAAAAACCTTTGTGGAGAAAAGTGGAAAAACTATTTTACTAAACAAATAAAGTGCATACAAGTATAAAGAATGAATAATATGAAACAATAAAACTTCTCGTTCTGGAGAAAGTCCTTGCCGTGGGTGGAGCTCGGCTCTCTCTCAGTCTCTCCTCAGTCCCAGTCTTTCCGCCGCTGCTGGAGAATGCTGAGGTTCAGGCCCCAGTGGGCCGCAGGTGCAGCCCCCGGTGCTCCCCTGGGTTTTTAGTCCAGAGCAGGTTTAAACAGTTCCAAGAAAAAGGAAAGAAAAAAAAACAGTCCAGGGAACT
>JANEHK010000155.1:210531-236653 GCA_025960845.1 Tachycineta bicolor | reverse complement strand
CAAACTCCGCGCTTCTCCTTGCTCTTAGAACCAGTCTTAAAGGCACAAGACTCAATATACAGCAGAAACAGAACAGACAATTGGGGATACAAGCATCATAAAGTTACCCTAGGACAATATCTCAAGGATGGGTAAAAATCAGTTTGTAGAATTGGGGGAAAGAATAAGTAAAGAACTTAACATAACCAATTGTTGAGTCTGTGGAGGGGCTTTGATCTCTGAAGAATGGCCATGGAAAGGCAGCAGTTGAGGCCCAATTGAGCTTCTAAAATGGAACCAAGCAAGTACAAGTGGAGAAAACAGACCAGAAGGGTGGATTTTAAGCTCAACAGTGATAGGGGAAGAATGTCTCTGGCTCACTGGGAAAAGGTTCCTTCATGAAGTAGGAAAAACACCCTGTAAAAGATATAAGGTTAGTAATGGAACTTCTGTATGGTGGGTCCCAGAAGAACCAACTGTGTATTGGACCCAAGAAAAAGCAAAAAAAGTGAATTGTAACTATGATAACAAAACAAAACTTTTTCAATGTAATGATACAGGTAAAAATCCTTACTATGGCATCCCAGAAACTTCCAAATTTTGGGAGAATATAGATCAACAAAAATTTAACTATTGGAAAGCTCCAGATGGCTTATTTTAGACATGTGGAAAAATAGTATACCCAAAACTCCCCTTTCAGTGGAAAGGGGGCTGTACTCTGGGAATTATACAGCCAAGATTTTTTCTTTTACCAGGACCTGATGGGGATCAATTAAGGATACCAGTTTATGAAGAACTAAAGAGAAACAAAAGAGAATTGATTAGAAGATTCCAAAAATAGGGAGATGAAGAAAAGCCCCCTGAACGCATACTGGAAACATATCGAACCCAAATTTATATACTAAATCGTATTATAAGACTTCAAGCTGCTGTAGAGATAATAACGAACAAAACTGGTCAGGCAATGGAATTAATATCAAGGCAACAAACCCAAACGAGCGGCTGTGTATCAGAATAGGTTGGCTTTAGACTATCTATTAGCTGAAGAAGGGGGTGTTTGTGGAAGGTTCCATACATCAGATTGTTGTTTGAAAATAGATGACAATGGAGATGCCGTCCTGGACATAGTCAATGCTATCAGAAAAACCGCCCAAGTACCAGTTCAAAAGTGGGAATCAATGCTAAATACTAGCTGGTGGGATAATGTGTTGGGAGTAGAATGGTGGAAAAAGTTAGGCTTCTTCCTTTTATGCGCTACAGCTGGTCTAATATTTCTTCCTTGTTTGATCCCCTGTTTCATTCGGCTCATCACCAGTGTGGTCCAAGGCATGCAATTACTGGACATTGACCAAAAGTTGCCTACAACAACAACACCAGAAAGAATTATGGTGTTAAAGAAGCAAAATAATATAGAAGACCCCTTCAAAGAAGCGAGATTGATTTGTGAAAAAAATGAGCGAATAATGAAGGCTAGAAAACAATGAATATTGCTCGAGCCAAATTAATTATAAAAAGAAAGAGGGAGGATTGTGAAAAGTGCATATTATATGGCTTTATGCAAGATATTTACTATATGTATTATGTTGTATTGATTAGTAATGTTGTGTTAATATTTTGATACTATGGTAAATGTAGTTTTGTAGTTAAAATGTAGTTTTTATGTACTAACCACAGGAAAACGTAAATCTTTCAGAGAAAAAAGAATTTACTGCTTCCTTATCAGAAGAGACCAACTTCTCCTGCCTTGCTCAGCCCTGAAGACGCCATAGAGATTAAAAGAAAAAAGTGATACTAACCAGAGACAACTCTTTGTTTGAATGGAATTAATGCATCATGTATGAAATGTATGAATATTCAACAGGCTATGGCTTTTAAGAGATAATCCTTTGTTAACAGGGGTCCTTCTCCAGAGCTTTTTTAATCGGGAAGGCACCCAGACATCTGTACCTTTGTTTTTATTGTCTTGTATTGTCCTAACCATAACTGTTCAATTTTTTTACTCTAATTCTATTTTTATAACCATCTTATTTACTATTAAACTTTCAAAATTTTAAAACAAGTGATTAGTGTTTTTCACAGTAACTGACTTATTAAAGAAATATGTGTATTGATCTAGTATTGGTACCCAACTGTAACGGACAAAAACTCTCTAACAGTTTAAAGTTAGAAAGTGTATGTTTATTATGGCCGGGCAGCACGGCAGGATATTTCCGTAATTCGCACTGCGAAATACACAGGTAATTACAAAACCTTTTATTTACAAAAGTATTGAATACCTAAAATACAAATGCATATTCATACCCCTGTCACCTCCCATTCCTCGCTTCGTATGCTAATTGGCACAAAGGCTATTAAGCATGCGTACTTTGTTTCCTAAAATGAGTCGGGGGTCTATTCTGGGGAGGGGTCACCTAAAATGAGGAAGTAAGATGAGTCTTCCTCATCTTGACCTTTCTACCTTTTCAATGCATTCGTGACAAATGAATCCTTGGTAGAACTTATCGTTTCCCGTGTTCAATGGGTCCTTTAAGCAGGAAATCTGCAGCTATCTTATGTCCTATTTACCACATTTTGTTTTTCATTACAAGCACAGCTACATAAACATAAAGCTGACAAGCAATGAGTTACTAAATCCGGGGTAGCTTATCTAAGGTCCGGATTCTGTTAACTGTGAACAAAGCTTACCTATCTACTTCAGCTATTTCAGCAACTTATTATCTTAACTTTCCTAAAAATCCCTAATTCTTCAAATTTAATGTCTCATAACTGTCTTGCATAGAGCCATATAATATGCACTTTTCACACTAAGGGCGCGGCAAGGAGTGAAAACTGCCAGGATGGCACAGAGTTGCTACCGCCTCTGTCACCCTGTGCCTCTCTCCACCCCGATCCCCCTTTCCCTGAAGGCAGGACAAGGTTGGAAACCATCCAGAGGTGATGCAGTTGTGCTACCGTCCTCCCGCCATCCTGTGTCCTCCTTCGCTCCCTGTCTTTCCATATCCCCCGTTCCCTGCCCGGGAAGGCAGTGGCCGCACTGTCCAGGGTGCGCCTTCTAAAAAATGGCGCTTACCACATGGTTTTGAGATCTCCTCTTTCCCTCCAAAGTCTTTCTCTTCCGTACCCGTGCCCACCCTTCCCCCTACCTACCTGCCCACCCTTCCCCCTACCTACCCCCCCGCTTCCTGCCGCGCGTCTGCAGCTGGCCCCGCCCCAGGCCTGCACAGCAGGGGAGGCGAGGCAGGGCTGGTCAGAGTGAGTGCTGGATACTGCCGTGTGCTGCTGACAGCTCTACCACTGCCGCTTTTGCTGTTTCTCGCTTCACAGTCATCATTACTCTTGGGGATTAGATTTGTTAATTTTTGTCTTAAAGAATTTTCCCCCATAAATTACTAGGAAACAAAGTGCTGAATATTAGAGGGTACTTGACTAACAGAAAAAGACATGGCTGGGCGGGAGACGATCACATGAAGTTTGGGGGAGGGAAAAAAGACAGGGCTGGGGGGAGCTGGGTTTCTTTTTTCCTGTTCTGGGCATCGGAAAGGCATGGTCGGGCAGCTGCTTGCTGCGTGAAGAGTCCACTGTTAACAGAGGGTCTGGTCCTGGGAATTCTACCACCATCCATCATCTGCTGGGGTGCCCAGGAATTCGGAGCCCCTTCACCTGCCCTGCTGGAGCTGGGCCAGCCCTGCTCAGCACTCGCGGCTTCTTTAGCACTGCTCACTTTGCTGAGACACCCCCCTTGCCTGCCAGGACACCCCCCCCTTTGCCTGCTGGGGACAACCTGCCATTTCCAGCCATCAGCCCCAGAGTGTCCTACCGTTCCAGCTTGGTGCTCTTGGGGAGGGGCCCAAGAGATCAGACTGCCCCAAGCTTGTGAAACAAAGCCCTTTGAGGTTCTTGGTTCTGTTGTTTATTATTATTGCTATAGTTGTTGTTTGTTTGTCCTGTTATATTTACTGTGATATATGTCCTAAAGTTAATTCGTGTTGGAATATGTATGTATTGTAATTCACCCCTATAAATATAAGTTCTATTTCTACTCAAATATATTATGAGAAAACTGAGATGAAAGCTGCACGGATAGGGGTACGAGGAATTTCCTGTTGGCAGAGCAGTACACAAAAGGGACACGAGAAACTATGCTGAGAATTACACCAAAAGGGACACGAGGATACCTCTGCCGGGAATCGTTACGAAGAGAACAAAGACAATGGAAAAGGGAGATGGAGAACCCGGAGAACCGAATGATCACATCAGATCGATATCTCATCCGTCTCCTCTGGACATTACCATCTCTACACCACACCTGGACTCGACGATTAAGGACATTGTTTTCCTGGGCAAATCCATTCAGGACACCAGAACCCGAACATGAATATCTAATGAGGCTGCCCCCGATTTTCTCTCAGCGATCCAGTGTATAAAAAGAGGCAGCTTCAAGCCAGAAATGTGAACTTGGGGGTGGCATACTGGCAGAGTGTGTTACCATGTTCACCCAGCGCCGATCCCAGGCTCGATGCTATCCTTTTAATTGTGGCTGTCCGAGACTGTCATTTTGTCTCTCAATAAAATTCTAAAATTTTGATTTCTAGAATTTGGTCCATCGTATTTATTACAATCTGGTGACCCCGACATGATTGGCATGATATTGGGACCCTCGGACCCCTGTCTCTGACCAGGAGGCGCCCTGCTGAATTCAGCGGCTTGGCAGAGCCAGCAGGGCCGTGTGGAACCGATCGGCCACACGACGAACTTAAAACCAAAAGCCACACTTAAAAGGGACTTAGGCGAGGTAAGAGCTCTAAGGGAACTCAAGGAGGGGTCTGGGGAACAGATCCTCCGAAGCCACAGCGAAGAAGATCAACTCATAAAAATCTACGTGCACGACAAGCCCATGCAGGAAAAGGATCGTAAGTATTGCGTGGTTGAGTGGGAGTGACCGAGCGTGTGAGTGAGACGTGATTTTATCACAAAGCGAGTGGGGACCCCAAAATCGCAGTTCCACTTCCCCATGAGGGGCGTGGTCGGTTGTGGGGGAAGAGAAAGTTTTGGGAGAAAAAAACCCACGCACCTCACACATCAAGCCCAGAAACTCGGGGAGTTTCAGAGGGGGGATCGGTCACAGGAAGGCTGAAAGGGAAGGGTACGTCCTCACAGGAGTTCTGGGACTGGTAAACCTTTCAGCCTCAGACCAGGAACGGTCCAGGGGAGAGTAAGCAGGAGAAAAGAGCTCGTAATCACCGGGAAAACCCCGAGAGGGATCGATCACCCTTAAAGGGCCAGTAACTGGTGAAGCGACACTATGGGACAAGGGAAAAGTAAACCCAAAGAAAAGGTCACAGGGAAATCCAAGAAGGGAACCATTAAAAGAATCCCTGAAATCCCGATTGAAAGTCCTTTGGGGTGGATGTTAGAACATTGGGAGGAATGTTCTATGAGAAAAAGGAGGTCTAAGAAACAAATGATTCACTACTGTATAGAAGTGTGGGGGGGAATTGAAGTTCGGGACCACGTAATATGACCCGTCTTTGGGACATTTGAGAAATGGATTTGCACGGCTTTAGTGAATTATGTGAAGGAGGGAGGGAGTAAAGAGGAACATGAGTATGCACAGATCTGGGAAAGAATCGATGCTAGACTTTTGCCAGTGAAACTAAGGGGTCCTGGGACCACCTCGGGTGATAGGTGGGAGCCTTTAGATAACCTTCCCCCGCCCTAACTTGTGCCCTCGCCCCCTCCCCTTCCAAACCAGGGAAACCCACAGGACCCCATGGGAGCAGGGTACCCTTCGGGGCAAGGGACCCCCGGCCCCTTGTCACTTCCATCCGCCCCTCCCCTGGAGTCACAGCCCTCACAGGCAGTGACTCCATTCCCACCAGTCGGACTCCCTCCTCCACTGGAACCCGTGCCAGCTCCCTGACAGTCTTGGGGAGTGCTGCAGGTTCCCCAGACTCCGACCCCGCTCCTCAACACCCAGCCGCTTGAGTTAGACTTAGCGGTGTTCCTTAGCCCTGCAACCCCCGCTCCACCGGTTTCATTAGAAACTAAGGACACTCCACCCGCTAGGAGGACTAGGAGACAGTTAAAAAGACTGAATGAGGCAGAAAATGAGGGTGAAAGTGAAAAAGCTAGCCTATTCCCTTTAAGGGAAGTGCCCACAGCCCCAGGAATTATCAGGTACGTAAACATTCCGATTAATACCAGCGATGTAAGAGCCTTTAAGAAAGAAATGGGAAAACTTATGGACGACCCCTTAGGAGTGTCTGAGAGGCTGGATGAGTTTTTGGGAACCAGTATTTACTCATATGAGGGTCTCACAGCAATCTTAAGGTCTTTGTTTAATACTGAAGAGAGAGAGATGATAAGGCAAGCGGGGATGCGGGAGTGGGAACGGCGGAACCCCCAAAGTACCCCCGGGGATCAAAAATGGCCGAGCCAGGATCCTCAGTGGAACGCCCAGACCGAAGAGGGTAGAAGGAATATGATTGACATGAGGAATATAATAATCCAAGGAATTAGGGAGGCGGTACCTCAGGGACAGAACCTGAGCAAGGTATTCGGGGAGTGTCAAGGGAAAGAGGAGACCCCTGCAGAGTGGTTGGAGAGATTAAGGAAAAGTCTCCAAGTATACTCTGGGACGGATCCTGATTCTCCGGTGGGAGAGGTATTGATAAAAACCCAATTCGTGGCCAAATCATGGGAGGACATACGGAAGAAATTAGAGAAAATCGAAGGGTGGCAGGAGAAGGGATTGCAGGAATTATTAAGGGAAGCTCAGAAAATATACATGAGGAGGGATGAGGAGAAACAGAAGGCACAGGCTAGGGTACTGGTGGCAGCTGTGAGAGAAGCCCAAACACAGGAGCGTCCCCAAAACACGGGAAAAACCCTGAAGAGGGGACCCTCGAAAGGACCAGTCCGTCCACAAAGAGGGATCCCTGGTAATCAGGAAGAAGGACCGGAGTGTTTCTATTGTAAGAAGAAGGGGCACATAAAAAGGGATTGCAAGAAAAGAATACAAGATGAGAAAATATTTAAGGAGGATTAGGGAGGTCGGGGGCTCTTCATTTTAGGGTCCTTAACATCAAGGGAGCCCTTGATAACTCTTAAAATTGGACCCAAGGGAACAGAAATGGATTTTTTAGTGTACTCTGGAGCTGAAAAGAGTACTTTTAAACAGTTGCCTCCAGGGTGCCAAGTGAGCAAAGAATTTATGGTGGTCATAGGGGCTAAGGGAGAGCCTTTTAGGGTTCCCATAGTAAAGAATGTAGAAATTGAAGCAGAAAATAAAGTTTGTTTAGGAGATATGCTGTTGGTAGAAGAAGCTGATTATAACATGGTGGGCAGGGATCTGATGGTTGCATTAGGTATTAACTTAATTGTGAGAGATTCACTGTCGCCGAGACACACAAAGCAATCACGCGCAGACAGGTATCTTTGCCAGGCAGAGGCTTCTCCGATTCCAGCCCTCTGCTCTGAGAGCGGAGAGAGGAGGAGGAGGAAGAAAGCCTCTTTGTTTATCCTTTACTTTTTATACATTTGTGGGTCTAGCAGGAGATTGGCTTTTTGGGGTTTCCACCCCTCAGCCTCAGTGGCCAGACCAACTGTCAGTTACAGTTGTTTTTCAGGTTAGAAATATGCAAACAAAGGACAAAGAATGAAAAACAAAGTATTTGTTTATGTTACATCTGTGGGAAAGGTAGAAAAACTGCTCTAATATTGTACAGTAACTAAAAGATCTGACTCCATTATGAAATTCAAATGCTAAATAAAAAATTCAGAAAAACCAGGGTAACGATTCACAATTAGTAGTCAGTATCTATAAACTAACCTGTGAGGATGAGGAGAAAATTAACCCCGAAGTGTGGCATACAGGGAGGGAAGCCGGGAGGTTGGACATGGACCCAATTTCAATTGAAATCGAGAGACCTGAGGACCCCATAAGGGTGAAACAGTATCCTATTCCCCTAGAAGGGAGACAAGGACTGAAACCTATAATAGATGACCTAATAAACAAAGGAATTTTGGAACCATGTATGTCCCGACATAATACCCCGATACTAGCCATAAGAAAGACAGACGGGAGTTATAGACTGGTGCAGGATCTGAGAGCAATAAATGAAAGGACTAAAACTCGGTTTCCTGTGGTTGCAAACCCATACACGCTTCTAAACAGGGTCTCCCCGGAGGATACATGGTATAGTGTAATAGATCTAAAAGATGCATTCTGGACCTGCCCTTTAGCCGAAGGCAGTCGCGATTTTTTTGCATTTCAATGGGAGGACCCAGAAACAAATCGTAAGCAACAGCTGAGATGGGCTTCCCTGCCTCAAGGATTTGTGGATTCGCCCAACCTATTTGGGCAAGCCTTAGAGCAATTGCTGAGTCAATTTTCCCCTAGAAAAGGGACAAAAATCCTGCAATATGTAGATGACTTGCTAGTTGCAGGAGAAACAGAGGAAGAGGTAAGAAAGTGTACCATTGAATTATTGAACTTTTTGGGAGAAAAAGGTTTAAAAGTATCTAAACAGAAGTTACAATTTACGGAGCCTGAAGTGAAATATCTGGGGAACTGGATTATTAGGGGGAAGAAAAAGCTAGACCCAGAAAGAGTATCTGGTATACTAGAATTACCTTCCCCGAGGAACAAAAGGCAAGCACGCCAAATGTTAGGGCTTCTGGGGTACTGCAGACAATGGATAGAAGGGTACAGTGAAAAAGTAAAATTCCTATATGAGAAATTAACCACAGAAAAGGTAAAGTGGACTGAACATGATGACAGGGAATTGCATCGATTAAAGGAAGCCCTGATAGCAGCCCCTGTTTTGAGCCTCCCTAATGTGAACAAAAAGTTCCAGTTATTCATTGATGTAAACAATCATACAGCTCATGGGGTCCTGACCCAAGATTGGGCTGGGGATAAAAAACCTGTAGGTTATCTTTCAAAGTTATTGGATCCTGTAAGCTGGGGTTGGCCCACATGCTTACAAGCTATAGTGGTGGTTGCTCTATTAGTGGAGGAAGCCAAAAAGATTACCTTTGGAGCTCCCCTAGTAATTTTTACCCCACATGATGTGAGAACTATTTTGCAGCAAAAGGCAGAGAAATGGCTTACAAATGTGAGGCTTCTGAAGTACGAAGCCATTCTCATTCATGCCCCTGAATTGGAGTTAAGGACAACGAAAGCTAACAATCTGGCAGAATTTCTTTTTGGGGAAGCATCAGGGAGGCCCACCCATAATTGCTCTGACTTAATAGAGTTGCAAACAATGGTAAGAGCAGATCTGGAGGATGAGGAATTAGAAGAAGGAGAAAAGTAGTTTGTAGATGGCTCAGCTAGAGTCATAGAAGGGAAAAGAAAATCAGGTTATGCTATCATAAATGGGAAAACAGGGGAGGTAATTAAATGAGGTCCATTAAGTGCATCTTGGTCAGCCCAGGCATGCAAGTTGTATGAGGTCTTACAGGCTTTAAGGGAACTAAGAGGAAAAGTAGGAACCATTTTTACTGATTCTAAGTATGCTTTTGGGGTGGTACACACCTTTGGAAAAATCTGGGAGGAGAGAGGGTTAATAAACACTCAAGGAAAAAGTTTAGGGCATGAAGATCTGATAAGGCAGATCTTGAAAGCTATAAGAGAGCCAAAGGCCATTTCCGTGGTTTATGTAAAGGGACATCAAACAGGATTGCAGTTTAGAACTAGGGAGAATAATTTAGCTGATCAGGAAGCAAGACGGGCAGCCCTTCTCACACTAAGCACCCCTGAAAATCCCAGGGTTGAACCCCAGGAATTTCCCCCACATCCCACTGAAAAGGAGGTTGAGGACTTCAAAAAGATAGGGGGAACATTAGAGGAAGGTAAATGGAAGCTACCTGATGGACGAGAATTAATCCCCAAAGCCTATGCCTGGAAAATATTAAGGAGATTGCACTCCCAGACCCACTGGGGGACCCAGGCATTAGCTGAACAATTCCTAAAATTTTTTGGATGTAAGGGTATCTTTGAAATAGCAAAACAAGAGGTCCAGGGCTGCATGACATGCCAGAAAATAAATAAGTCTAGGATCAGGCAGGTCACACCGGGGGGACATCCCTTAACATACCGCCCCTTTGGGAGAATTCAGGTAGACTTCACTGAATTACCAAAAATCATAAGACACAGGTATTTATTAGTAATAGTGGACCAGTTGACCCACTGGGTGGAGGCATTCCCAAGCTCCTGGGCAACAGCCCACACAGTAGTATGAAGATTACTAGAAGAAATCATACCTAGATATGGGATCCCAGACTCCATTGATTCGGATCAGGGAACACACTTCATTTCTAAAATCATAAAACACCTGGCGGATGCCCTCGGAATCAGATGGGAGTATCACACATCCTGGCATCCCCAGAGCTCGGGACAGGTGGAACGAATGAATCAAACATTAAAAGCTCAGATATCAAAGCTTATGCTAGAAACTAAGATGTCATGGGTAAGGTGCCTACCTTTAGCACTCTTGAACGTTAGGACCCAACCCCATTCAGGATCTGGTCTGTCCCCTTTCAAAATGTTATATGGAATGCCATATGAACATGGAATGCCAGTGGGACACCCCCGAGTGGAGGATTGTCAGATCCAGTCTTATCTTGTCTTAATTAATAAAAATTTGCAGGAACTCCGAAAACGTGGAGTAATACACAGAGCACACCCTTGGGATTTGCCATTCACAGAATTCAACCAGGGGACAAGGTGCTGATCAAGGCGTGGAAAGAGACACCATTATCACCTCACTGGGAAGGACCTTTCCTCGTTCTCCTCACCACAGACACGGCTGTGAGAACAGCAGAAAGAGGCTGGACCCACTCGTCTCAGGTGAAAAAGATTGAACCACAAGACAACTCTCCGCAGTGGAAAGTCACCTCAGCTCTGGGAGATTTAAAGCTAAGGATTCATCGAAACCCCAATGACCAGCGCTTACCGGCTAAGTTGTAACCAAGCAGAGTGTCCTTGCTATCCTTTTGTTCACTTTAAGTGCGGGTATTGCAAACACATTTGGGTGACTCATTGTGACTGGGGAGCCAAGCCCTGGGTTTTGTGTGGAAATTGTTTAGAGGAGGAAAGGAGGCTCACAGACCTTTTTCTACACATTGCCACTGAAACGGGCCTTTTGGAATTAGATTCTTTTGAGTGGTTTCACTTTTTCACAAATGGGATAAAGGGAAAATTGAACAAAAAGGTGGAACCACTAGCAGTTGAGTGTAGGAGGACAGTAAAGGTACCTTGCATAGCCGACCAGATAAAATTGGCCAAGTGGGAACAACATAAAAGACTGTATACTCAAAGGAGCACCCACGGGGGCCCGGAAGAATATCCTTGCTGCCAAGAAGATGTTTTACCCCGCCGCCAGTGGCAACCTGGGGGGTAAAGGGAAGGGCAGAAGGATACGCCTATGGGTAACCCTGGTGATCCTGAGCCAAGCCATGTACCTCACAAATGGCCTCCCCAATCCTAAGGAAAGAATGGGGAAAGAAACAGACCCACAGGAGACTCGGCTGGAGCCTACCTGGGCCCAAAACATAGAATCAAGGGTACACCTTGACTGTCCAAAAGGGCAAAGGGGGGAGAACTGCAAAAATAATAGTGGGTTCCAAATTAACATCATAACAGAAAAGGCCAATCACCCAGTGGCAACGTCTAGGAGAAGGAGGGGGCTAAGTAAAATATCCATAATTCCTATATGTAGAAATTGTAATAAAACTGTGTGGATTGGGGGTAAGCAGGAATCTACCTTTGTAGGATATTTGCAAGTAAGCAAATTATGCTATGACAAAAGTAAATTAAAAATGTGTACTCTCAATGGAAAAACATATTGGGTAGGACAAAATGAAAAACTTCAAGCCACTTCCCTGAACAATGGACCTATCCTACTAGATCTATTAAGCGATAATGATGAAAGAGTTTGTTTAAAACTAGATAAGGTATTCTGTTTTTCTAAAGATGAGGAGGGATTGGACCCCAAGAATAAGATAAAACGGGTAGCCTTGGAGCTGAAAAAGCAAGAATTGGAGGCAAAAAGGAAAAGGATGGAGCAGGAGAGAATGAGGACACTCAGCGAGCAGTATGAGCAATTAGAAAAACAATCTAGTGACTGGAGCCTATCTGCCTCTTGCAAAAATCTCTTTTTGGATCTAGTACAGGAGATTGCCATTGAATTAGGATTGACTAACTGCTGGATTTGTGGGGGGTTAAAATCAGCTGAAAGATGGCCCTGGAAGGGGGAAAGCTTAGCTCCTGAACAAATCCTGAGATGGGACAACAAAGTTTTAAAAACAATAACCCGACCCGAGGGATGGACCTTATATGAGAGAATAATAGGGACCATTTGTATCAGTAGGGAAGGGAGTGCGTACATCGAAATCGTGGGTTACACCCCATGTCTATCCACACTAACAGTAAACTCTAACAATAAGACTAAAGTGTGGCAGCCCGAACCATCAAATGGGTACTGGAGCAAAGAACGAAAGAAAGAATGTAACTGGATAGAAGAAACTGAACTATGTTGGTATGAATTCGCTAATGCTAACCCCTATTATTCCCTGTCAGACCTTAAGGAGTTTTGGGAAAAGCCAGAAAATATAGACATGAAGTGGAGAGCCCTGAGTGGTATTTACTGGATCTGCGGGAAAAAGGCTTATAGTGAACTACCCCGGAAATGGAAGGGATCATGTACCCTGGGGATGATCAGACCCTTTTTCTTCACACTACCCAGGTCAGGCAGTAACCTGCTAGGAGCTCCCTTATATGAGACTCTCAGTCGGGAAAGACGAGAGATAAAAAAGGAACTCCCACAGGCAGGAGGAAGCCAGAAATGGGGGAATGAAGAGTGGCCTGTAGAACGTATAATAGAATACTATGGCCCCGCTACATGGGCACAGGACAGAAGCTGGGGATATAGAAGTCTGGTTTACTTGCTAAATAGATTAATTCGGCTGCAAGCTGTGGTGGAAATAGTTTCCAACCACACCTCAGATGCATTAGAACTCTTAGCCCGACAACACTCACAAATGAGGGCTTTTGTCTACCAAAATAGAATTGCCCTAGATTACCTGCTAGCAGAAGAGGGAGGTGTGTGTGGGAAATTTAATGACTCAGAATGCTGCATAGAAATCAATGACTATGGGGAAACAATCAGAGGTTTAGCCACCGAGATTAAAAAGGTTTCTCATGTCCTGGTTCAGAAATGGAATTCCATACTTCAGGCTTCCTGGTGGGACCAATTGTTTGGGGCAGGAGATTGGTGGAAAAAAGTGGGATTTTTCATTTTATGTTCAGTGGCTGGGTTAATCTTTTTACCATGTCTAATACCCTGTTTTATCAGACTAATTCACACAGTGGTCCAAGGAATGCAAATTGCATCATTACCTATGGACCCTGAGTTGGCTTCAGGTGGACTAAATAAGAATAATGCTGTTTCTAAAATCATGAAATTAAATGAGAAGAAAAGTAGAGCCACAGAGGTACTCAAAAAATTTGAGACTCGAGTACAGGGAGAAAAGGTAGAGAGAACTTATTGGGGTGAATCAGAAGAAATGTCACATGAATAATAGACAAGGGAAAGGAATGTTTGGTTAAGAGGCTTTTTTATCTTAAAAGAGAAAAAAGGCTATAACCGGAACACGAATTAAATAGGTGAAGATAGAAGGGGACGGATTGTGATATATGTCCTAAAGTTAATTCGTGTTGGAATATGTATGTATTGTAATTCACCCCTATAAATATAAGTTCTATTTCTACTCAAATATATTATGAGAAAACTGAGACAAAAGCTGCACAGATAGGGGTACTAGGAATTTCCTGTTGGCAGAGCAGTACACAAAAGGGACACGAGAAACTATGCTGAGAATTACACCAAAAGGGACATGAGGATACCTCTGCCGGGAATCGTTAAGAAGAGAACAAAGACAACGGAAAAGGGAGATGGAGAACCCGGAGAACCGAGTGATCACATCAGATCGATATCTCATCTGTCTCCTCCAGACATTACCATCTCTACACCACACCTGGACTTGACAATTAAGGACATAGTTTCCCGGGCAAATCCATTCAAAATACCAGAACCCGAACATGAATATCTAATGAGGCTGCCTCGGATAGGGAAAACCTCGGAGCCCTGATTTTCTCTCAGCGATCCAGTGTATAAAAAGAGGCAGCTTCAAGCCAGAAATGTGAACTTGGGGGTGGCATACTGGCAGAGTGTGTTACCGTGTTCACCCAGCGCCGATCCCGGGCTCGACGCTGTCCTTTTAATTGTGGCTGTCCGAGACTGTCATTTTGTCTCTCAATAAAATTCTAAAATTTTGATTTCTAGAATTTGGTCCATCGTATTTATTACATTTACTAATAAAGAACTGTTATTCCTTTCCCCATACCTCTGCCTGAAAAAAACTCCTTTAATTTTCTAAATTATAATAACTTGAGGGGAGGGATTGGAATTCCCCATTCTTAGAGAGGCCTCTCCCCTCCCTAGCAGATACCTGTCTTTCAAACCAAGACAATCACCTACAATAATAACACCCACAACACCAGTACCAAAGTCGAGACCAAACAGTAAGAACTGTGCCCCTTGTGAAGAAGAGATGAAAGAACTGCACCCCTGTTGTAATGCATCAATTGGGTTTATATTGTGTTGTATTGGATTTGTAATGTTTCCCCTGTTCCCCTTGGAAACTGTATCACATGGTTTGTCCCTGCTTGGCTGTGCCCATCCCCCACACTGGGATGTAACCCAACTCTGTTCCACTCCCACCTTGTCCCTGATTGGGTAGTGGCTTGTCCCTGCCTCTAGGCCCTGCCCCCCAGGGAAAAAGCCCTGGGACAGGTGGGGCCGGACTCACTCTGGCACCGGCAAGGACGGGAAAAGAGCTAAAATACCTCTGGACCAAATAAAGCTATAATTCCCCCCCTCCGGACAAAGAGCAGGCTCTTTCCTTTTGCCATCGGTGGTCGTCTGGGTCTCTCTAAAGAAATTCTACACACCCCTTCTGGTAGGAAGATCAAAAGCCAAAGGAGATCGAACTATTAACCCATTAAGTGAAAATGTATTAATTTAATTCAGTATCATCATTTCTGTTACTTTATCCTCTGTAATTAAGTCTCAAATGCTTTCCCGTTACTTGTTAATTAAGCTTAATAATGTTCATTTTAATTTTGCAAACCAATATGTCATATTCCCAAGAATCCCCTTATTATAAGTTATTCAACACACCTTTTAACCAATTTATAAACGGAGGAGTTGTGAGTGCTCCCGTTTTAAGGTCATCTTGCCTTTGTTAACTCCTCCTTTGAAAATCCTGCCCCTATAATACCCTAAAAGACCCAAGACTCTGCTCCTGCTCACGCTCTTCATCTTCACCTCTCTTTGTCTTCACCCCCTCCCTGGTCTGGGGTAGGGGGAATAAATGGGTTCTCGAGCTTATCAACAAAAAGACTTGTCTTGTCTGTTTCCCTGCCGGTGGTTGTAACCTCCCTGGGCAAAATGGTCACTGTTGCCACACAACACAACACCAGCCCACATGGAAATGTAACCCGGGATGACACACGGTCCCGAGGCACTGCAAACTTACCTTGTGCAGTGTTTTATATCCAGTAGGGATTGCTCATTTAAATGCTTTGTCTCTGCTCCCACGATGTGCGCAGCAATATACCATTATTTTGTTCATTTATCTGTGACATTTCAGCAGAGCTCTTGCAGACGCCTCTGAGCAGCATTCACAGCAATGATAGTTTAGTTTTCTCCTCTTCAGAGTGGATTTTCCCACACCTCATAGAGCTGGGAAGGCTCATTTTAGGAGAAATCTCATATTTTCTATCACCCAGTGTAGATTCATACTTTTCTTCAATCTCAAATCACCCTCCGACTGCAGGAGCCTGGGCAGAGAAGAACCAGACCTGTGGAAACTCTCAGGATTCTCTTCCAGGTTTGGCACCATTTTATGTCCCTGTTTGAAGGGCCATGGTGAGATCCCAATGCCCACAGCAGCCAGGACCAGGTTTAATCATTAATGTGATACAGGCCCCTCTTTCCCACCCCTAAAAGTAATTCTTGTTGAGACTTCAAATGGATAATTGACTGGAGCTAGCAAAGCTCCTCTGATGCAAAACAAGCTGCAGAATTTAAATCAATATAATACAATTCCCCATTTTTATCTCAACAAGGTGAGCCCCCAAGGAGAGGGGAGGTAGCCATGTGTGGGAACTGACAGTGGTCAGAAATTAGATTTTAGGCTCCAGGCAGTAGCTTGAAGCCTGTGGGAAAAGCCAAGTACATAACTCTCTAATTTGGGCCTGGGAAATCATAAGGAGGAACCCAAAACAATCCTTGTAGATATCCTCTTCCTGACACCTGGTGTTTTTCCAAGTTGTTTACTGGTACTAAAAGGCTCTGGTCTGAACCAACCATTAAGATCCATTGTACCGAAATACTGTATAAAAGACCTTGTCTTTCAATAAACCTTTGCTATAATGCCCTCCAAAGAAACCGGAGTTCTACGTATCGTTATTTGAGCCATCCCGAATGGTAACGATAGCCATGGAGTGGATAGAAAAGGTGTTTCCTTGCCAAACCTTCGTGCCTTACCCAGGGGGTAAATTCGGATCCCGATAAAGCTAGTGGGGGAATATTGCTTTCCTTGATCACACACTTTTATTCCCTAAATATATTGTTTGTGTTGCCTTGGTCTAGCCAGGGGTTGGATGAAGAGGTTTGTGTTGGTCACTGGAGTTCCATTTCCAGGCATTTCTCCTGTCCCTGTGCTTGTTACAGCAGGTTGTATTGGGCTCTGTTTTGGTGAATGGAGGATTTATGAAGGAAGGAATTTCCCCCTGTGAGAGTGGGGAGGCCCTGGAATGGATTTCCCAGAGAAGTTGTGGCTGCCCCTCTATTCCTGGAAGTGTCCCCGGTCAAGCTGGATGGGGCTTGGAGTAACCTGGGGTAGTGGAAGGTGTCCCTGCCCATGGCAGGGGGTGGGATGGGATGATCTTGAACATCCCTTCCCACCAAAACCATTCTGTGATTCTGCAAAATACCTTTTATTTTGCATTGTGCATATAATTATAAAATTCAAATTTGCTTTGTAGGGACACCACTCAGGCACTTCCAGCTTGTGGCGCATCACCCCTGGCTCAGGCCACGCTCCCCTCACACCTGCCACCAGCCTGAATCCCAGACAACTCAGCTGGAAATTTCCAACTGGGATTTGTCCCTTCCCACCTCTCCAGGGGTCCTCCAGCCCAGCAACTCCTGCAGCAGCCCAGTTTTGCAATGATTTCATGGCCCTTCCCCGGCATGAGGCGAAGGCTGGGGAAGTGCAGGGAGTTTTAGCTCTGTCGAGGAGTGTTTCTATTTCTGGCTGGTGCTGCTGAGCCTCTGCCCGGCTCTGCGTGGGCTGAGGGGGAGAGAAAAACACTGACACGGTGACTGGAGTGATTTTGCCTTGAATGGAGATGTGCAAAATCCCTGATTTGGGTAGGGATGGGATCAATGTGTTGCTCTGCCCTTGAAAAGTGGGAGGAGGTGCTTGTGCCTCTTCCAACTGAGGAAAAACCCCTGACTCATTTCATGCCTCACCTACACATCACACCCCAGGTCCTAAATGGAATTCTCAGGATGCCTCAAAGTCCATTAAACCCAGCAGAGTTCCTCCTGGTCAGGGAAAGCAGGCTGGAGTTTGTCTTTCCATGCATTAACATCGCATGCCAGAAACGTGGAGCTGTGCGCCCTTGCCTGACCCTGAGTTGGATCAAAAGATCAATAAGATTTCAGTTTACATCATTTATCTGTAATTACAGATATCTTTAAGCAGCAAATTTACTAAATTCTTTATTATTCTTACTTAACCAGAAAGCAGAAATAATTTCTTCCCTCAGAGTGGGAGCATGGAGATATTTGCTCTTAAATTTAGTGCCCGGTGTGGGTTTGTTCCCAAACTCTGTTCTTGGTGGCTGAGCATCCCAAATATTTACCAAGCTACAGAAGACAAGGTGAGAAAGACCAACTTCATTTATTTAGCCTAAACTCCTGGGTTGAGGCTAATGCTGGGCTGTCCTGGTGCCATTTAAATATTTATATAGAGCCATCAGCTGCTTGACCTGTTCCTTTTGTTATTAAACAGATCCTCTGGATAAATGAATGAGGCTTCTGCCACTTCTACTGGGATTTAGTGCCAAATCCCACAGTTTGCTGTGATTTGGGGGTGGCATTCTATTCTGCCGTAAGTAATCTCCTGTCGGGGGCTTTCCCCGAGATTCAGGTGGTTTTAGAGCCTTTTGCCCTCTGCAAAGCTCTGTGCCAAATGGAAGAAAGAGACGGAGTCTTCAGGTTCTGATTTTTCAAGGTTGCATGCTTCGTTTATTACTTCTTATCTTACAATTTTCTTAGTGCCCCACTGTCTTGGTTTGAAAAAGACAGGTGTTTGCTATGGAGAGGCAGGCCTCTCTAGGAAATGAGGAATTCAAATCCTTCCCTCCGTATTATTATAATTTGGAAGATTAAAAAGAAAACTTTTTGGTCAGAGCTATGGGGAAGGAATAACAGTCCTTTACTAGTAAATATAACAGGACAAACAAACAACAGCACTTATAAAAACAGTAAAACAGAACTAAGAACCCCGAGGGCAAACGCTGGGAGCTCTGGTGCTGACGCTGGAAGCTGGAAGCGGTGGATTGTCTTCGGCAAGCAGGGGGGTGTCCTGGCACGCAAGGTGGGCAGTGCTGGAGAAAGCCGCAGCGGCTGGTCTCGGGCTGACCTAGAATCCAGCAAGGCAGCGAAGAAACTCCGAATTCCTGGGCGCTCCAACAAATGATAGAATTCCCAGGACCAGGCTCCTCCGCTAGCTGTGGACTTCAGGCAGCTCTCCGTCGTGCGGCCGTGCTCTCCGGCGAACCGAACGCACTGAAAGTCCTTCCCCCCCCTCCCCCCAGGAGCCTCCCCTCTCTCCCAAAACTCAGCGATCAACCTCGTTTGTCCCCTTAAGCACCCTTAACTATCAGTACTTAAAAGTAACTGATGGGGGGGGAAAATTCTAAAACTTAACCCTCAACATTATCCACCCCGAATTTTTCCCACACCAACATATTATAGTGAATTTAAACCTTTAAATAATATACATATATATACATGTGAATATAAATACAGATACAGTCACAGTGTTCACCGGAAAACAAGGTCCCCTTGGGGTATGCAGCGGGTCTCTCCATCCTTTTGCATCACCCACCATGTGCAGCCAGGTCCCTGAGCGAAAACAACCCCACGAGCAGGACTGTCTTTGCTGGAGGCAGAATTAATCCAAACAGTTTTTCCCAGCATTCCTCTCATGTGTACCACTGGAACCTTATCTCCATCTCTTGTTCTCAAGGGCTCAGACTGGGCAGGGCCTGCTCGGTTGGTGGAACCTCGAGTGTTCACTAACCAGGTGGCCTTTGCTAAATTAATCACCCAGTTCTTGAAAGTCCCCCCACCCAGTGCCTTCAAAGTGGTTTTAAGCAGGCCATTGCATCGTTCAACTTTCCCGGCTGCTGGTGCATGATAAGGAATATGGTACACCCACTCAATGCCATGTTCTCTAGCCCAGGTGTTTATAAGGCTGTTCTTGAAATGAGTCCCATTGTCAGACTCAATCCTCTCAGGGGTACCATGTCTCCACAGGATTTGCTTTTCAAGGCCCAGGATGGTGTTCCGGGCAGTAGCATGGGGCACAGGGTAGGTCTCCAACCATCCAGTGGTGGCTTCTACCATGGTCAGCACGTAGCGCTTGCCTTGGCCGGTTTGGGGAAGGGTGATGTAGTCAATCTGCCAGGCTTCCCCGTACTTATACTTGGACCATCGCCCGCCATACCATAGGGGCTTCACCCGCTTGGCCTGTTTGATGGTAGCACATGTCTCACAGTCATGGATAACCTGAGAAATACTGTCCATGGTTAGATCCACCCCTCGGTCTCGTGCCCACTTATAGGTGGCATCTCTGCCCTGGGGACCTGAGGCATCATGGGCCCATCGAGCTAGGAACAACTCTCCCTTGTGTTGCCAATCTAAGTCTATCTTTGACACCTCTATCTTTGCAGCTTGATCTACCTGCTGGTTGTTGAGGTGCTCCTCATTAGCCCGACTCTTGGGGACATGGGCATCTACATGACGGACTTTGACAGGTAGCTTCTCTACCCGAGTGGCAATGTCTTTCCACTCATCTGCAGCCCAGATTGGCTTTCCTTTACGCTGCCAATTGGCCTTTTTCCACCTGTCCAGCCAACCCCACAGAGCATTGGCCACCATCCACGAATCAGTGTAGAGGTAGAGCTTTGGCCACTTTTCTCTTTCAGCAATGTCCAGGGCCAGTTGAACAGCTTTGAGTTCAGCAAGTTGGCTTGACCCACCTTCTCCTTCAGTGGCTTGTGCAACCTGTCGTGTGGGGCTCCATACAGCTGCTTTCCACTTCCGGTTCATCCCTACGATGCGGCAGGAACCGTCAGTGAAAAGAGCATAGCGTGTTTCTTCTGCTGGCAGTTGGTTGTATGGTGGACCCTCTTCGGCACATGTCACTTGTTCCTGCTCCTCTTCATCTGTGAGACCAAAGTTTTCACCTTCCGGCCAGTTTGTAATTTTTTCCAAAATCCCACGGCGATTTGGGTTTCCAATGCGGGCGCGCTGAGTGATGAGGGCAATCCATTTGCTCCACGTGGCGTCGGTGGCATGATGGGTGGAGGGAACCTTTCCTTTAAACATCCACCCCAGCACCGGTAGTCGAGGTGCCAACAGGAGTTGTGCTTCTGTGCCAATCACCTCTGAGGCGGCTTGAACTCCTTCATAGGCGGCCAAGATTTCCTTCTCTGTTGGAGTGTGGTTGGCTTCGGACCCTCTGTAGCTTCGGCTCCAGAATCCCAGTGGTCGGCCCCGAGTCTCCCCAGGCACCTTCTGCCAAAGGCTCCAGGACAGGCCATTGTTCCCGGCTGCTGAGTAGAGAACGTTCTTCACATCTGGTCCCGTCCTGACTGGGCCAAGAGCCACTGCATGAGCGATCTCCTGCTTGATCTGGGCAAAGGCTTGTTGCTGTTCAGGGCCCCAGTGGAAATCGTTCTTCTTGCGGGTGACCAGGTAGAGAGGGCTCACAATCTGGCTGTACTCAGGGATATGCATTCTCCAAAAACCTATGGCGCCTAGGAAAGCTTGTGTTTCCTTCTTGCTGGTCGGTGGAGACATTGCGGTGATCTTATTGATAACCTCAGTGGGAATCTGCCGCCGTGCATCTTGCCACTTTACTCCCAGGAACTGGATCTCTCGGGCAGGTCCTTTGACCTTGCTCTGCTTGATGGCAAAACCAGCTTTCAGGAGAATCTGGATGATCTTCTCTCCTTTCTCAAACACTTCCATTGCCGTGTTCCCCCACACAATGATGTCATCGATGTACTGTAGGTGCTCCGGAGCCTCACCCTTTTCCAATGCAGCCTGGATCAGTCCATGGCAGATGGTGGGGCTGTGTTTCCACCCCTGGGGCAGTCGGTTCCAGGTGTACTGCACGCCCCTCCACGTGAAGGCAAACTGAGGCCTGCATTCTGCAGCCAGAGGAATGGAGAAAAATGCATTAGCAATGTCAATGGTGGCATACCATTTTGCTGCCTTGGACTCCAGCTCATACTGGAGTTCCAGCATGTCCGGCACAGCAGCGCTCAATGGTGGAGTCACTTCGTTCAAGGCACGGTAGTCCACAGTCAATCTCCATTCTCCATCAGACTTGCGCACAGGCCAGATGGGGCTGTTGAAGGGTGAGTGGGTTTTGCTGACCACCCCTTGACTCTCCAGCTCACGGATCATCTTGTGGATGGGGACCACGGCATCTCGATTTGTCCGATACTGTCGGCGGTGCACCGTCGAGGTGGCAACTGGAACTCGTTGCTCTTCTACCTTTAAGAGTCCTACTGCAGATGGGTTCTTTGACAGTCCAGGCAAGCTATTCAATTTCTTAATGCCCTCTGCCTCCACAGCTGCTATTCCAAAAGCCCACCTGAGTCCTTTAGAGTCTTTGTAATAGCCATTCTGGAGGAAGTCTATGCCCAGAATACACGGGGCCCCTGAGCCAGTCACAATGGGATGTTTCTGCCACTCTTTCCCGGTCAGGCTCACCTCGGCTTCCAACAGAGTCAATTCCTGTGATCCCCCCGTCACCCCAGCAATGGAAATAGGTTCTGTCCCCACATATTCCGATGGTATCAGTGTACACTGCGAAACCAGTATCAACTAAAGCTTCATATTTCTGTGGCTCTGATGTGCCAGGCCATCGGATCCACACTGTCCAATAAACCCGGTTTTCCCGTACTTCTCCCTGGCTAGAGGCAGGGCCCCTCTAGCACCGGTCATTATTCCCTTCCTGGGCATACATGGTAGAGGTTCCTTCACAGGGATCTGACATATCCTCACTTCTATAATACCTGGCAGCTTGGTCATGCGATGTTGAGGCTACCTTCATCTTAGTGGAACCCCCTCGGTTAGTGTTTCTTTCCTTGAGCTCACGCACCCGTGCTGCCAGGGCAGAAGTGGGTTTCCCATGCCACCTTCCCATGTCTTCCCCATGGTCACTCAGAAAGAACCACAGGTCAGCTCGTGGGGTGTACCCTCTCTCTCTAGCTGGGGGCCGTTGAGCTCTGACTCTGGGGCCTGTAACTCGCACCGGTGCTACATAGGAACTGTTTCTCCTCATCTCCTCCCTCACCTCCCTTATCTCCTCTGTCACCTCCTCCATCTTCTCCCTGAGTTCCTTAGCCACAGCAGAGACCTGAGCCTGCATTGGGCCACTGATCATACTCTCATAATTTCTAAGCCTGTTGGCTACAGAACCCACTGTCTCTCGGTTGTTATCAGGATTAAATCCTGCAATGAATGTGGCGTATTGAGATGGTCCTAGAGTTGCCAGATTCCACAGCATTTGCCCTGTGCACCTGACTTTGTCGGGATCATTATCATGCTGTCCACCCCTCCCAAAGAGTACCTCCAATACTGCCTCTTCTCTCAGCTGTTGGATCCCTTCCTCAAGGGTCTTCCAGCGCATTTTATGATGGTGCTCCTGCATTCTGTCTCTGTGGACAAACCTCTCCCTTACACTCATTAAAAGCCGCTCCCAAAGGGAAAGGGGCCCTGGCTCCCTTACGAATACCTGATTCACACCTGAGTCCTGGGTCAAGGGTCCCAAATTCCTTGCCTCACTACTATCTAGTTGCACGCCTCTACCTATAAGGTCCCAGACCCGAACTAACCAGGCTGTATAAGCCTCACGTCCCCGTCGTGCAAGATCTTTTTGCAGATTACGGAGACTTTCATATGTCAAGGACTCAGTGATGATCTCAACCTCTGATTCCTCTGCGGGTTGTGAGGGGCCTCCTTTCTTATCCTTGTTGCCTGGGTGCTCTGATTTCACCTTATACTTCTTTGTTTCCACAGGGGCCACTGCTGCTGGCTGTGGCTGCCCCTGTGGTTCAGCTGGAACCTGGACGGTTGTAACGTCTGTGGGTTCCGCTGCTGCACCATCAGACTCTCCTTTGTCGGGGCAGGGGGAGGGTTTCCCAGCAGCTGGGGCTAATGAGGCTACTACAGGGGCAAGGTACTCCCTCAGCATCTCACCTATCTCTTTCACCAAATCGGGGTGGTTTATTCCTGAGGCAGGCTGTGGGGCAGTTTCAGGCTGTGGGGCAGGGTCAGGCTGTGGGACGGGCTCAGGCTGTGGGGCAGGGTCCTTACAATCTAGGGGAGGTATCAGGGTGGTTATCCAGGTCAGTATCCCCTTATCTCTAAATGCTAAACAGAACAGGCATACCAGCAACACCAACCACTGTATGCTGTCATTAACATTTAGAGATTTGAACCCTTCAAAGACTGGTGGGGTAGGTCCAAAAAGCTGGGTGAAGGGTTGTGAAAAAATTTCCCCTGGTGTCATTTCTTCGCAGTAGGTACCGTTGATAAAGTAACCCCTGAAACACACAGTTAATGTATGATAGCCCTGAATCCATGTGCCTGCCTTCCAGAGGAAATTAAAAATCCACGATTTCCTCACTTCGTTAACCCATATAGCAAACTGGATGACAGCCACAGTAACCTTAGTTACAGGGCCCATGTTTAGAAAAGGGCCTGCAAATGGGATGAATATAGCGACACCCACATGCCACCCAAACCAGCTCAAGCTAGACCACATGATAGACAGTACGCAACAATGGAGGCACTTAAGAACTGTTATTCCTTTTCTCTCCAATGCCCTCGTGCCCCACGATTTGGGCGCCAAATTCTGTCTTGGTTTGAAAAAGACAGGTGTTTGCTATGGAGAGGCAGGCCTCTCTAGGAAATGAGGAATTCAAATCCTTCCCTCCGTATTATTATAATTTGGAAGATTAAAAAGAAAACTTTTTGGTCAGAGCTATGGGGAAGGAATAACAGTCCTTTACTAGTAAATATAACAGGACAAACAAACAACAGCACTTATAAAAACAGTAAAACAGAACTAAGAACCCCGAGGGCAAACGCTGGGAGCTCCGGTGCTGACGCTGGAAGCTGGAAGCGGTGGATTGTCTTCGGCAAGCAGGGGGGTGTCCTGGCACGCAAGGTGGGCAGTGCTGGAGAAAGCTGCAGCGGCTGGTTTCGGGCTGACCTAGAATCCAGCAAGGCAGCGAAGAAACTCCGAATTCCTGGGCGCTCCAACAAATGATAGAATTCCCAGGACCAGGCTCCTCCACTAGCTGTGGACTTCAGGCAGCTCTCCGTCGTGCGGCCGTGCTCTCCGTGCGAACCGAACGCCAAAACCAGTCCTTCCCTCCCCTCCCCCCAGGAGCCTCCCCTCTCTCCCAAAACTCAGCGATCGACCTCCTTTGTCCCCTTAAGCACCCTTAACTATCAGTACTTAAAAGTAACTCATGGTGGGGGGAAAAATTCTAAAACTTAACCCTCAACACCCACAAAGGTCTTTGCAGCTGCTCGGGCATCTGGTGACTCCTCGACTCGGACTCTGACTCCTCCCGAACTGGGCAGTCGTTACCTTTTATACTAATTCCTACATATTCTTTATTTATCATTACTTGCCAATACCTATCACTTATACTAAACAGGTCATCCCTACTCTGACCCAATCTCTTTAAACTACTTTGTGCCACCGTCACAGCTGAAATGGAGTGAGAGAAGAAGAAAGAAGAAGCAGGAGACAACGCCCCAAATCCTCCATCTCGCCCCCATTTACTTCAATGCTAAAAACCCAAATTTACTGTTTTTTCACCCTGTGATAAGCTAAATTACTATCTTTCACACTTTTGTGGCTTGCAATCCTTCCCGCAGTGCAGGAAGCCTTTCCCATGGACTGAGATCCAAGCCAGTGTCCCTCTGAGCTCTGGGCCGGGGTCCCAGACCCCCATGTCCAGGTCTCTGACCCTCCAGGGCAGCCAAAGGAATGCCCTGGACTCCAACAATCTCCTAATGATGAACTTTGCTCCCAGTCTGATGGATCCCTGTTCCAGCAAGCATTTCCCTTCAGGATGAGAGCCTACACTCCTCCACTCCCTGCCGCTGATTTAACCAGACTTTTGGGAAGAGGAAAATTTGGAATGTCTTAGCCTTCATTATATTTTAATTGTTTTTTTAATAGCTTTCCTGATTGGTTTTGAGTTGGTTTTATAACTACACTTACCCTCAGTCATTTTTTACCTCTGTCTGTAGGAACCTGTCACCTTCTGCAGCCTCTGCCCTCACTCATTTTTCACTCTGCTCCTGGAACTGGCTATGGGATCTTTCCAATTCTGGGTTATTAATCACCTGCCAGGATCTGAGTTGGCATCTCCACAACAAACCTTTAACAAACCTCCTGTCAGCAGAGCTCACTATTCATGGTTGGGGTTATTTTTCTTTTATATGGTCCATCATAAATGCATTTATTATGTTATATCCTCACACCCTGTCAGGCAGTGGGTGTTGTTTTCCAGGAATGACACAGGAAGGTTGTTGGGGAGGATGAGGCCAAAAAACCCTACAAATATGATTGCCTATATTCTGGGAATGTGGGACATGTGGGTGAGATAGAATTGAAAGTAAGTTTTAATGTTTGAGATGTATTGGATACTGGATGTATAAGAAAACAGTTGGGT
>JANEHK010000155.1:191567-210521 GCA_025960845.1 Tachycineta bicolor | reverse complement strand
CCCACCTCGAGACCCCTTATCAGGGGGCTCCGAAGGTGGGTCGGCCTTTTTTGCTTTTCACCTCTCTTTTGCTCTCTTTCTCTTTGCCTCTTTACCCCTCTTTGGCTCTTTACCTCTCTCTTTGCTCCCCACCATTCCCTACCTTGCCCTTCCCCCACCTCCTTGGCCTTGCCACGAGTTGCAGCCTGGCAGCTCCAAGCAAGGCCTTACATCCCTTACAATAAACCCAATCTTCTAAAACCTAACTGCAGAGATCTCTCATTTACATACACCGTCCTGGAGTCCACAGCAACGGCAGAGGGAAAAACAATATCTACAGAAGGTTTGTTCCCATGTGCTGCCTCCTGCTCCTGACAAAGCCACTGGTGTGGATGTTCCCACAGAACCTCCTCTTCCATGAATCCATGAATCCATTAGGGGTATGCTGGTGGAATTTTCACCCCTTGGCACAACCTGTTTCAGCCTCAGCTCATCTTCCTCACCTCTTCAAGAATTTTTCACCATGTGGAGACCCTTGAAATCTTCCTTAGGTCAAGTTTTCCTTAATTTGTGAGGAAAAAGTCCTCAGCTCTTCACCTGGTGTTTTATAAATCCTCTGGACTTGTGTGCCTGTCCCTTGGGCTTTTGGTTGCAGTTGGTTGCAGTTGGTTTTATTTAAAAAGAAAAAAAGTTTGGTTTATGTTTCAAAACCCAACCAAAAAATAATATCACACTTGCAAACTGTTTTAAATGCATTTGATGTAAAAGAATATTAAAAAAAAAGGAGAGAGAAGAGCTGCCTTCCACGTGCCCCCAGACCCCCCTGGGCAGGGATCACCTCCTCTTCCCTCACCCCAGCACTGGCAGCACCTTCTGCACTTTTGGGGTTGACCATGGGGAACACTGGGACACACCAAAAGTGTTGGCTTGGTAATGATGGTTTAGCATTCCAAGATCCAGTTGGATTTCAAGCATCATTTCCCGGCTGGACAATGGACTGTACCCTGAAAATCCTCAGAAAATTGCTGAGTGCCCACCCCTGTGTTCATTATAGAGCCACGAGCTGAAAAAAGCCACTTTGTAACCTTCCCAAGCAGGATTTGGGCAGAACCAAAAAAAGACACCTGTAATAAACCTGCACTGAGCTGGGCTGCAGCTCAACCACGTCATCGGCAGAGGAAACAGTTCTATTTCATTAATTTTGCAGAAAATGTATGAGAGCTTCTGCCTAATGAATACTAATAGACCCTTTAAAGCTCATTTACCAAATCCTTACAATTAAAGGACAATGGGAGGCATCACTTACAGAGCACATCTGAGCAGCCCCAAAATATTCTATTTGTTTATCCCAATAATTGCAAAATAAAATACATTGATTGCTCCATATTTATGAATTCAAGAGCTATTTGGATCTGCGCTCTGTGTAATGAAGGTTATAAAAGCATCTTAATGCAAAATACAAGGAAAACTTGAAAACTGCATGAAATTTGGGAAATAAGACCCTGTGAGTCAGTAATTTACTCATGTTCTTTCCCACCAAAGCACAGGGAGGATGATGCAAAAAGGATGTGGGAGGATTTGTGGATATTTATGAGCAGGTGCTCTTCAGCTGGAGTTAGGTTTGAACTAATTGGCACCTGAGGCAGAGGCTGCCAGAGGATTTCCGTGGGAATAGGAATTCTTCTGCAGTGACCTTGGATTTACAGCAGGATCTGTGCCAGAGTCACTCCAGGCACAGCACTGAGTAGCACATGGAATCCCAGGATGGTTTGGGTTGGAAAGGACTTAAATCCCATCCCACCCCCTGCCATGGGCAAGGACACCTTCCACTACCCCAGGTTGCTCCAAGCCCCATCCAACCTGGCCTTGGACACTTCCAGGGATGGGGCAGCCACAGCTTCTCTGTGAAATCCATTCCAGGGCCTCCCCACCCTCACAGGGAGGAATTTCTTCCCAATTCTATCCCACCTAGCTCTGCCCTCTGGCAGTGGGAAGCCATTCCTGCCCCATTCCCCTCTTCCATGGAGAACAATGACAATGAACAGGCTCTGCTGGTGTGTTGCAGCCCTTTACCCCCACCTTCCATGAGGTCTTCCCAACAGGAATCTGGGAGAAGCCCAAACCCACTCTGCTGACTGAGGTGGCAGTGCCCAACCTCTGGTCCCACTGCCTTTCCCAGAGATGAGGTGGGTACAGAAATTTCAATAAAGGATTTCCAGTCAAGAGCCACCTGCTTCCTTTTATTTCCAATCTGGAGTAATTTCATTTTGGCGTTGTTTCCTCTGCAAAGACACATCATTTTGCCTGCTTTTTTCTGCTTTAGAGCAAAAACCAGCTGCAGCACAGAGCAGGCAGAGGATCCTCAATAACTCCAGTGGCTGTAAAGAAATGTCAGAGGTGTGTGCATGGTTGGGTCCAGGGATTTTCCCCATGGGTTGACGGGAACAAGGGATAAATAGAAGCATCACCAAAAGGGGAAAAAACTCCCATTGCATTTAAACTGTGGAGCTGAACCCCAGCAAAACAGTCTCCAACTGCACTACTTGTCTTTGCTGAAAAATATCCTCCAGGCACTTGGGTTTATTCTCCGAGCTTTGGGCATATCTCCACAACATCCATCTCCCTGTGGTTTCCATATTCCCTGGTTAAACCTGTGCCTCCAGCAGTGCTGGATCTGTTGGTTATCACCTGCTAACAAAGCCATCCATCTCTCCCAGGTGAGGGGAACCAGACTCATGTGGTTCTCAGTGGCTCTTTAGTAATTTTCATTATTTTTTAACTGATTTCTCTAAATCCACAAGCAATTTTCAGTTTTCAGCTTTAGCATGCCCATCCATACCTCCTCTTATTTCCCCTTATTCAGAAACCACCACCTGCAGCTCTGGGGAGGGATCAGCCTCTCAAAATACACTGATCACCCCCAAAATGCTGCCAGCCCCAGCCAATTGTGGTGGCAACACCTCTGTGGAACAGCTGGATGCTGATGATCAGCCCCAGGCCTACCAGCCCATCCATCAGGGCTGTTCCTGGGGGAAGCAGCTCCATAAGGCTGCAGAGCCAACCTGTACAGCCTTTGGGACAGGGATTTATTAATTCAGTGTTTTTTTTCTTCCAAGCATCATTTATTAGCTCTTTACAGAGCTGTTTGCTGCTCAGTCAGAAACTAAAGCCAATATTCTTTGTGAGGATGTGGCTCTAATGCTGATCTAGGGTACTATTTACGAATACTTCTTCTAGTTTAAAATCATCTTTATCTCAAAGGCTGAGACCTCCCTTTAACCCAGGAGTGGGGGTTTCAAAGTTCCCAAATAAATCTCAATTACATCAGTCCTTAATTTTGATTAGAATAGCATTCTATCTAATGATACTAAGATGCTACAACAAACAGTTTATTTCTCCATAATTTACTTTAGAGAAGTTTGGTTAAAAATGTCCACTTCTTCAATCCTATTCCAATATTATTAGTTCTTTTACTTCTAATCTAACTGACTTCATGCGGTGTCTGTTTCTATGTACCTTCTGTTTTTCTTTCTTCTTTCTCTCAAGGAAGAATTGTGCTTTAAAAAGTCTGTGTTACTAAGAAAGGGTTAAATCCGCCCGGGCACTGGGCTGCAGAAGCTGAAGGAAAAAATCCTGCAAAGCTGTGCTGATGGAAGAAGCTGGTAGATGTCTTTTTTTTCTACCCCTCGGTCTCATCTAGGGCGGCTCAGCTTGGAGTTTTTATGAAGCTGCAGGCTTTCTTTCTCCGCTGCCAGTGGCGATTAAGCTGGGCCATGTTTTGACCCTTTCTGCTGCAGTCTGAGCACATGGCCTGCACTGCTGAAACTGCAGCCGCCTCTTTTTCCCAGCAAATTTCACAAAACCTCATCAGCAGTGATTTGGCCCCAGGTATGAACAACTGAGGAGGTAAAGAGCGGTGTTTTCCTGCTTGCCTGTGGATCTCAGGAGCCTGGCAGGCTCTTGTTGCAGCAGATCCTGGCTGGACATGGCTCTTGGACATGGTCACATTCCCCATGGCTTGTGCCAGGAAATGGTTTGGACACACACCAAAATCTCCTCTGAGTCATTCTGAAACCTTTAAGTGCTGATCAGCATTGTTGGGGCTGATCAGGAAGCCCTGGGAAAGAGGGAGGAAAGCTTTCAATTTGTTTTTTTTTTTTTTTTTTTTTTTTTTTTTTTTTTTTTTTTAAATTATCTTTTATTGAATGAATTCTTTTGCTTCAGTGGATTTTGAGGTGGGAGCACTGCTGAAGTCCCACACATGGGGATGGCACCAGAAATGTTTCAGGCCAAAGCACTCAATAAATCACACCAAATTCATCAGCAGCTTCTTGCTCTCCAAATAGTCTTTTTTAGCCAATGCAGGACTGGAATTAGCCACCAAACCTGCCCTGGGAGGAGTGGAAGAAAGCTGTGACACTTCACCCTGGTCCTGTCACATCTCAGGTGCGTCCCCTCCAAGGTGTGGAGCCTGGTCATTCCCATGGAAACATCAGCAGCACCAGCCCAGGGAAGGCACATGGCTGTGGTTCAGTGGCCCGGACACTAATGCTATAATTAGCTATGTTAAAAGTCAACTCTGGGAGAAGCTACTTTGTTTCCAGGGTGACTGAAGTGACATAAATGACAATATCCAGCGGTATTTCCATAGGGCCACAGTCACGGCAGAGCGGGACAGAGGGTCATTTGTGGCCACCAGGCAGGGCATGGACACAGCCAAGGGCTCCATTCTGCCTCCCAGACTGGCAAAGCTGAGATCACCCAGCCTCACCCAGACCAAGGGAGCAGCTCCAGGCTGGGATCCTTCTTCCTTGGTTTCCCACAGGCGTTAAGCACCCCTTGTTTTGTACATTCACAAAAGCAGATTGGTTTTACCTAAACCACTCTCTCACAGCGATCTTCCTTAGTTTTTGTCCTAAAACCTGTTCTTGTTATGACCTGACTTAGAAACCATGGGGAAAAAAAATCCCATTTCAGTTCAGGAAAGAACCTAAATGTACCCAGGGCCGTATCTCATTGAAAGGAGCACAGCACACATGCCTGGATGTGAGAGAGAGTTGGGACGGCAATGAATCTCTGGAGTCCAGGGCAGCTCTTGAAACATGTGGTTTATTGCATAGTTCATTGGTGCAAGAGCTTTGCTTAAGCTGCCAGCCACAGCCTAAAGTGTGCCTGAGCAAAGAGGGCTAAGTTCTTGTAACAATACATTATATCTCCTTCTGTGTTGAATATTCTAGTTTACACTAACCAACCAGTACAAGACGCAAATGCTACAGAATTTACATATAGCCTATAGGAACTATTACATTACCATACCGCACCACATTCCAAACCCTAAAAGCTAGTTTCTAGACTCCTTTTCCCTGCCACCTTGGCAGGGCCCCTCCCCCTTGGACCCTTGGCATCCTTTTGTCTCTTAGGGGTATTGCTCAATCAACAAGGCTCTTGCCTTCAGCTAACTCAATCACTGTCTTCCGGCTTGGCATCCTACATCTCAAAGCTCGCTTTCATTTCTATTTCACTTGTAAGTTTCATACCTTTAGAATCTTTTGCCAAGCAATCATATTTGTAAGGTTTTCCTGTTTCATCCTCTCCAACACCTGGATCACACCTTGGATGGAAACACTTGTGACACTTTCTTTTCCTGCAATAAGAGTTGAGAAATTCATTCATTGCATAAAGTATTTTTCACTTCCCCACTTCCCATTTTATTGAGGCAAACTCTTAAAAATTCAACTGTGTTTAAAAAACCAGTCAGGAAATGAAATGATTTGCTGGTTAAAGTAATGGGAGGGCTTTTACAAAAATTTACCCATTGCACAATGAAAAAGAGGTGAAAAAACCCTTTTTTGAGCAATGTTGGATAAAATTGAGGAAAAAAGGTTTCCCTGGAGTGCAGGGGTTTCACTTCCCTCCCACACCCAGAGCCTGGGATGGCTCTGGTGCCCAAGGAAGAGCTGAGCAGAGCCGGGGAAAACACTGAGGATCATTTTGAGCCAATTGGGAATTTCTAAGCTCTCATGTGGGGTCAAAAGCTCTGGAATGTTCCTGCCCCTCCTCTGTAAGACTGAGAGACCACAGGATTTAACACCTATGACACCTCCCCCAGAGAAAGAGCAATATTGTCTTGTCCTCTTTAAAAACTCTGAATTAATGAGCAGCAGTGCAAAACTCAGCCCATGAAACAACCAAACAAAACCCCTAAAAAATCCCAAACCCCTCTGCAAAACCCAGAAAATCCGAGTAAACAACCAGAAATGTAACTGTGATGAGTGTGGTTATGTTGCCCAACTAAAACCCACAAGTTTGTGGGAGTTTCTCCAACCTTGGCCCAACATCATCAGAAATCCTGGATAAATATGGAATCAGATTTATGGGGATATGCATATGTAAAGTCCAATCCTTTGTCATTGAAGTATTCATTTTATTGACCCAGCAGACAGTGAGGTTTTCATTATATAGAGATGTAGGCACTTCAAATGTGAGTATCTGACACAAGCCTGGTGACAAGGAGCACAGAGCCATTCCAAGGGATGGGAGATCCACAGAAACCCCTCTGGAACCTTCCCTATGGGTCTGCCAGGCTGAATCTGAGCCTGTGCTTTATGCACCTGAGGAACTATAACCGATTTTTCATCTCTCTTGCAGTTACCACACTCCACTCTGGCTTCCTGAAGAAACCTGCCTGCTTCAGCTGGAGCAATCAAAGGATTACAGGAAACCACATGTTAAATAAAATGTTCTTTTAATGATCATCCCCCAAATACCTAAAGGCACCAGTCAACACCGTGGACTAATAACCTACAAATTGGTGTGATTCTTACACATTTTTAGCATTACAATATTTTTTCCAGAGCTTCAGATGGTACATTAAGAGGAATATTTCATCTGCAACAGTTTTGTCCTGAATGCCCTTCCACATGATTATTTAATAGAAAAAGGATCAAACCAAAACTTAGCTTGCTGCCCTCCTTTCTCCAGGTACTTCTGCAGCTCACCTTGAATCCACACCTGTATAACTCTAAATTCATTCCCAATTTATCACTGTAACTCCTCTAACACCACCCATATACCCTCACAGATCCTCAGGCTTCAGGTAACACATGGTGAGGCAACACCTCCACTGAGGACAATTTGCATTTCTTTTATCCATTGCAAAAACCTCTATAAGATGTCGAGTATAAAGCTCAAAAAATACATTTTAAAGGAACTACCATAAAGCATTTGCTTCAAATAGACTTTTTACAACAAAACACAAAATTCAGAGGACATTTTTTAGGAAAGCACTTGAAACTGTAACATTTAGGTCCTGACAATATTAGATTACTTTAAGCTGTAAACCCTAAGAAGTTTTATGATTAAATAAAATCAGCATTACAATTTCCAGTTATAGCAGTGTCCTCTCATGCCTGGCAGGCGTGCAGGCCAGCTCAGTTCTGCACTACCACAACGAGGATCGGTCGGGGTTACAGGCGGGGCGAGTAACCTCCTCCCGGTGGGCTCTTGGTTCCCCACACCAGTGAGTGGACTTGATGTAGTTGCGACTGTGGCGACGGAAAAAGAGTCGTCTCTCTTTAGGCAGGGTAGAAGGTAGTTTATTAAGGGGAGTCCGGCAAGGAGCTCCGCCTCAGACCACTGCTGCCCAGAGAGAGCAGAGATCAAAGCTTGACAGCCACTTATAAATAGGGGAGGGCTGACAATGGGTCAGCCAACCAGGGAACACGGGGTGGTAACAGGGGTGTCAACCTTTGAACCATTGTCCTAGGTTACAATGTAAAATGTGCCCAAAGTATGTATTCTATCACCATCTACATGAAATGTTGTGCACCACTGTTACTCTTGCCCCTTCCCTCCAGACTACCTTCTGTTAATGGCCCATCAATGCCCTGCTGCATGACTCATAGATAACTCCCCCCAGGAGCTATCTCTGTTTGATAAGCAATCAAGGACCCATTACAAGACTGATAAAATGATATCAGCCCATTGTGAGATGCTCCGCCCAGGGGGAGGAGCCAGGCATTCCCACCTGGATATAATCTGGGTTTTGGGACAGCACAGGCAGCCTTACCCACTGGATTCCCAGAGGACAAGAGCTACCAGACCTTTCTACAGGATCACTGCTTCAACAAGACCACTTCATCTGGACTGCTACCACCACAGTTTCAGGTTGTATTCTGACTCTGTCAGTGATCTTTTGTACCATTGCTTGTGTTTTTTTTTATTTTACCTTTTTTTTTTTGTCCCTCTCCTATTAAATTGTTTTTTTTTTTTCTGACTTGGAGTCTCTCACTGGTTTTGCCTTCAAGCCAGCACAACCATTAACAAATCATAGAAGGGTAGGAGGGGATCCCCTGGGCACCAGCCTATCACTTGACGCCTCTCCTGGATCTTTCCAGAATCCAGGGAAGGGTCTCAAAGTGACAGACAGGGCGACCACGAGGAGAGGGGGGGAATTGACAGGGACAGGTGCAGGGAAGGAATGATTGACAGAAAACGTCTACTTATATAACTAACTCATAGGGGGGAAAAGTATTAAAGAACACAGGGGGGGTACAGTGGACTAAACCATTACAAAAATAACTTAATAACTTAATAAAACCACTCTCACACCACTACATCCAGTCATTATAATCATTGAACAGATTGTAACAATGAGATATAATTATAATGCAAACATGAAGCTCAGGAGAGTGGCACTGAGAAAACTCTCAATTCTTTGTATATTTAGATCTGCACGTGATAAAATCAGTAACAACTGGAGAAGAGGTTCCAATATTTCATCCTACACACTGATATCAGTGTTTTGCAAGCAGCAGTCAATACATCATCTTTTCAATATTACTTTACAGAGTCATTATGACCTTGAACAAAAAAAAAAACCCTCCAGGACAATTACTGCTGCCAGGTATCAATAGAACATCTGTAAGGAAATACTTTAAAGCATTAGGTTTTGTTAATTGCTCCTGTAGGTGTAGATACATGTGATTTTATATATGTAAGGCTAAATAAATTGCATATATATATATATATATGCTTACATACACAAAATCACAACCTCAACCTTCAGAACTGAACTACCTCTAGGTTAGAAATATAAGACCTTTTCCATGAATTTAAAGGGTTTATTTATACCTGTGAGATTTTTGCATATTGATGTCTTCGTACCTTTGCCTATAGGTGCTCCCCTAAGTCTTTCCTCTTTCTGGGGCACAAAGCCCATTGCAGCCAGGTGAATTCTTCCCACTAGTTCCATGGACTTTGCCTGAGCTCTTCCTTACCTAACCTGGATCAAGAGAGAGGTGACAGAATTCAATATATATTTAAAGTTCTGTACAAGTGCACAGGCTGGTTTATACAAATCCACAGCGAGTTCACCACTCCTGATACTTCCACAATATTTAATTTAAAAGGTATTTTAATCCTTTACTGTTATGGGCTAGTACAGTTTAGTTTTTTAGTTATAAAAGAATGTAAAATAATTCTCCAGGTCAGGACCTGGGAATTGCTTTGGAAGAGACAGGGACCTATCAGAGAGTTAGAATATTGACATCTATTCTGACTACTGAAATTGTTGGCTGCGACTTTGGGAAGTACCATATAAAACCCCTTGATTTCCTGTGGGTGGGCCCTTTTCCTTCTTCCTTTAGCCAGAGAGAGACAGGTAACATCCAGCTGGGCCTGCTGCTCCCCCCCTTTTTGGGGGGGGGAAGCTGGCCTGAGGCCTGGCCAGATTCCATCGGCTCCCGGGTGAAGCGGGGGGAAGGAGAGGTTGCTGTTTTGTAACAGCTACTTTCTTCAAATTTCCTTGAAGCAGAGAAAAATCTCTGCTGGGCCCCTGATGGGAGCTATGGGCACCATTTGGCCCGAGGCCACCCCAATTTACACCGAGGGGTGGGCTGAGAAGGCATTTATGATCTCGCCTAGTTTTTTTGTGATTCTAGACTGCTTGAGTGCTCCAATCTCTAATGTTTCTGCGTGAGTTTTTCCTCCTTTATCAGCTCAGCCTTGAACAACTAACACTACGAGCTACAGAGAGTGAAAGACAAAAACTCTGAGCAGATTTAACTCTTTCTTAGCAACATGAAGCTTCCAGAGCTTAGCCCTTCTCTGAGAGAGTAAGGAAAGACAGAGTAAACATAAAGAACAACAGCATGAAGTCAGTAGCAAGAGTGAAAAGACTGTTAAGACAGAGAGTTAAAAAGTTAGTTGTTCTATTCTTACTTGAGCTATGGAAATGAACTCTATATTTAGGTCATTCCTGTAAATCATGGGAAAGATATGCATTTGGGGAGATGATTGTTTTGCGTGTAGATTTGAGCAAAGGTGTTTGTGATGAACTAAGTAATATCCTATAAGATGCTTGAACAGGGATAAAGATGAGAAGCCCCCTGCGCTAGTGAAGAAGAGAGAAGATATCACTGTACCTTGAAGTGAAGAATCCTTTGCTTTGGAGTTATTCATCTTTAAAAAGTGACACCCCAGTATGCAAAAGTCTAAGACCCATGACCCATAAGCAGCTTAGGAAACTGCTCCTAGGAGGGTCACAAAAGCAAGTTTCTCTGGGCAGTTGTTTTTGTGACAGTTTAAAACCCACAAGAGAACTGTTCTAAGTTGTCAGTGGGATCCATGACTCAAAAAGATACTCTTCCCCTAATGGATTGATGAAAGACTATTGTCAGATAGTGAAACTGACTGAAAATTACAAGTTTTGTCTCTTTATGTTGTTTTGTAAGAAAGTGAACAGTTTGTAAGGGGAGGGAAAAGTGTTTTTTGAAGTTTCATTCCATTTTAGTTTTTTTCCAACTTTCTGTTTTTCTATTCTTTTAGTGTATATTAATAAACTATTTGTTAATTTTAAGGTTGAGCCTGCTTTGTTTTTCTCCTAGTCTCTCTCTCACAAAAAGAGTAAGTACCAAAACCAAAATTTAGTAAATGTGAAACCATTACATTAATTAGTGTTCCTGCTCAGTTTAAATTAAACTATGACATTTACCCAATGCATGTTTCTACTTGTTGGTTAGAGAACACCTTAGTGAAGAATTTTTCTGGGTATTGGATCACTGGCCATGCAAGACATGCTGAAAATGCTCCTTCCTGCCTGACCTGTTCCCTGGTTCTTGGGAAGATCAACCCATTTTTCCACCCAGCAACCACGGAAACCAGGAGTGGAGGAATAATAAATCAATGTGGCAACACTATATTAAGGTTGCAGGTCAATGCAGATGGACTGAGACTTTCCAACAAATCTAAAGAGATTAGGAGCCCCATTCCTCCTGAAATTTAAGGCATTTAGATGACTGATTCCTACCGGTTCCCCAGTCCAGCTCTCAGCTTCTCATCCCTGCAGATCCCAAGCAGTAGCAGGGACATGACCCACGTAAGGCTCTTAGAGAATTTCACAGTGCTATTTAACATGGCAAACACCAAACTAAATGGAAAGGCTCCCTTTGTCACCCAAATAGTTCCATTAAAACAGAAATAAAAGGAATCCATCATGTCTCACTCCATTTTGCTCCTGACAGGAGGAATTCCCTAGAAATGCTTTCATTCAAATGTGGTGTTACCATAGCTGATCACAGAGCAGTTGACGGTTTTATGAAATACAGTTTAACCAATGGAAAGACCTTAGTGGAAGTGGAATAAAGTGCGCTTTCAGGCACCAAATTGGACATACCTGAAAAATCAGCAAAAGTAACAGTACTCTATCCATGAAAGACATCACAAAATGAATCAGCTTCATCAACAAACCCTTCTTATGTTGCAGAAATACCAATTTTTTGCACTGTATTTTACAGAAAAAGTTGACTTTATTGATGATGATCTTTGAACAATTCTTTGTTTAAGTGTGCAGGAATATAATGGGGAAAAGGGAAGCTACATTTCACTGACAATTGGAGTTCATAGACCTTAGAAAATTTAAAAATGTTTGATTTAAAACAGCACATTTATGGACCACATTTCTCCATAAAATAAATCAAACTCTTGTATCCAAGTAGTAGAAATTCCCAAGGCCTGACACCTGTTGTCAATGGATGCAATGCAGCCACTGCTCTGGAGCAGGAGGAGTTGAGGCTGAACAGTGACAGGGATGACACAGCGACACACAAAGTCAATGTAAGAAACTCTACAGCTTGCATTTCCAGTTGGCTGTTCCCATTTTATACCCACACTCCTTCCAAACTTCCTTTTCCCTTCTAGTCCTTCTTGTTCCATATTCTTTTTCCCATGTTTGGTTTTGGTGACACCACCTTAGATCCATTTGTCCCAAACCTGCTCATCCTGGAGCAAACCCTCCACCCATCACTGTTACAAACACTCTGCAACCCCAGGGCATGTTTCCCTTTCCATAATTCAGGAGCTCTCTGGCACAGTTTCCAACATTTCATGGAGCAACTGGCACAGGGAGGCACTTATGTGACATGTTTAAAATTTATCTTTGGTAAACACACACACACAAATATGTAACTCATGTTTTGCTTCCTGATAGTAAATCCTCATTTGCTACTGGTGGATGTGTGCAGGTTTCTAAACACAGACAGGATTTTACCAGTTTAAAATAGTTTTTCAAATGCCACTGCCAAGGATTTATCTTAATTCACCTAAAAATAGCACAGTCCTGGGCTTTTGGAGCTTTTTCCTGACTCTGCTGTGCATTAAAGCAGCTTTGATCAATAACAAATTAGCAATAGAAAGTGAGCCCATTCTGCTCAATTTTCACCTCCTTTTTCATTCTTTTGCCTTGATTTTCATGACCAATTTAATCAGAATAGTTGTACCTCTTACAGCTTTTGTTATCTGTGAGGCAGATCCTGGGCTCTGATGCTGCCTGACTTGAGCAGCCAAATCTTTCACTGGGATCAGTGGAAATTTTGGATACACAAAATGCTCAGTCTGCTCTTGTTTGGAACATTTCCTGCTCACCAGTACAAACCAGTACTCTGGGGAGAGGAGTCACCCTGAGTCTCTGACTGACCTGAGGAACAATCAGCAGAGCTCACACCACCAAGAGATGACACATCAATGTGTGTTTTCAAAGCTGCTGCAAATAAATGTTGCTGGAACTGCATAGATTAAACCAAGGGATGATTGACTTTGACATACCCAGAGCACTGTCTCTTCTAACATCAGGCATTTCTACAGAGGGGTATTTTATTTGCTTCAGTTTTCATTGACACCATTTAAATTTTGCTTAAGATTTTTTTTTTTTTTAGAACCCAGAACTTAGAGCATTTCATTTTTATAAAATTAGAATAATTTATATCCTTCACTTTTCATTGCAAAAAAATACAGCCCAAACACACATCAAGGTATAAACACCTCACGAATGACAGACGCTTTGCTTATTTCACCTGCTTAATAGTGAGTTAAATATTGATCAACCAAACAACTTTGGCAACTTGCACAAGAATATGTCCTTAACTCAAAAGTGCTGATAAAATTCGCTTTAGTGAGGGCTTTATTAAGGAGAGAACTGGAAAGAGAGGAGTGGTGAGTGCTTGGAGGTCGGAGCATTCCTACATCATCCTGCTTTATAGCTGTATGTGGAAAGGGTACGGCTGGTAGAACATGGGGGGTTGTCCATGAGCAATGTAGTAGTTGCTAAAGTTTCTGTCACTGATATAGGGAGCAGGCCGGTAGTAGCACGTGACATTGGCCACGTTCAGGATGATGTTTTGTTCTCCAAGCACTTTTAAAGCCAGAATTGTGATCATATTGAGGGTTTGCCTTCGCTTGTGCCCCATGAGGCAGACTGTGCTCTTGTTCACCACCCCACGCAGGGTCATCAAATAGTTGTACTTGCTCTTCTCCTCCCCGATGAAGTGGTTGCGCAGGTAGGACTCGATTTTCCTCTGCTGCTCAGCAGCGTTAGGAAAATCAATGAAGAACCTGGAGCACATGTAACGTTCCAGAAATTTAATTTCAGCCTCATCTGCCGGCTTAAAGTCACGGACCAGGAGGTTGCTGTACTTCAGGAGGCCGCCTCCCCTGATCTCCTCTGGGTTCCGAGTGGAGATCAGTTTGTATTTCAGGTGGTCCATGGCTTGGTTGAAGTCCCCGTACACGCTCTCAGCAATGATGGTGGGGTGACAGTCCTGTGTCAGGGGCCAGTCTGAAGCTCTGTAGACAGCCAGGATGGAGTCCAGGATGATCTGGAAGGAGTCCACGCTGAACTCAAACTGCCGCCGGAGCAAGCTGACAAACTTCAGCTCCACGTTCTTGCCGCTGTTGTTGGACAATGAGATGAGGCTCCAGCGGTCGTGGTCAGTGGAGACTTTGACCATCTTCTGCACGTAGGCATCTTTCATGGTCTGAGCCGTGATTTTTTGCTTGTTAACACATTTTGGCAAGAAGTCCAACAGGCAATTGAGAACTGCTTCCTTAACGACCTGGAACTCAATCTCACTGGGAAGTTCCACTCCAAAAATGATGTCCAGGTCCTTGTAACTGGTGCCATTGTGCTTCACCAGGATGTGACTGGCAGTGGAACCATTCAGGCGGATGTCCCTGATATGGATCTGTTTCTCAATGAGCTGCTCCTTTACCATATAGATTATATCCTTCGGCTTTACTTCCAGGGTTGGAAAACTTCCTCTCCCATGAATAGGTATAGCCTCAGTTAAAACCCGATCCAGGATTTTAATCTGATCCCAGGTGAGATAACTGAATCTGTGGTCCAAGTCCTCAGTCATTGTGATATCAGTTGGCTAAACAGGGAGAAAGAGGAATTAGAGACAAATTGTTAGAACTTTCTGGAATACCAGAGAGGACATTTCACTTGGTTATACCAAACTTCCTCCCTCAGTGTAGTGACAGAGCTGTTCATTTTAGAGACACAACCCCAGTTAATGGTCTGAGTCAACCACTGCACTTGCCGCAGGCTTTTAATAGAATTTTAATGTACTTGGGTTTTAATTCTGCTAAGAAACCATCACATGATTGTATAACCCATGACTCAAAGTAAATGCAGCAAACCATATAGACCAAATTTAAAACTACTTAAAGGTTAATAACACGAAATACTTGGTGGTTCTAATGGAACTCCAAATAAATTTCACCGTGAAGAGCTAAAATTAGCTAAATGAGCAAATTTGTTCTTTCTGTCCTGCCTAGATATCTCCCTTGATCTTCAGTGACTTGAATACTTAAAAATACTAAAAGACCAGGAAGTTTTTTTGTGAAAACCTGCTCCCTGTTTATTCAGCCATATGCCTGGGATGAACTTTGGTCTCTATGGATCATCTAAACACATGCAGCCTTTAATATCACTTGTGGTTTAAGGACTGGATATCTGATAATTGTCAAGCTGTTTCCAAGATGTTTCTGAGGAAAAATATTTCCCTTCTAAGCCATAAGCCATGTTTTACATTAATGTATCAATAATGCTGTAAGCCGTGGTTTGCAGATCTGGTGAGAAAACCCCTTCCAGTATTGTGGAAAAAGGACCTCAAGAAAGCCTGTAAAGAAGCACCTACAGAATACATGGGATAAAGCTCAGCTTTGAGAATTTCTCAGTTTAAAATGATATCTTGACTTCATAGCATCACATTTAGCAAGGAGATGAGACACTCAGGTGGTGGCCAGGTGGGATCTGAACGGGCTCTGTGAGGCACCAGCCAAATGGAAGAAGTGCCTTTAGGAATCTTCCAGCACCCAGAACCTGCTTCTGAAACACCCCTGAGTGTTTCTGCAGCCAGATGGCTCAAACATATTCTTTCAGCCAAAGCTCAGGAATAAAAAATAAAGTAAAAACATACTAAGTAACAACATTACTGAAAAGTCCCACTGTTGTTTCTTAACCAGTGGTGACTCCATATGTACGTTGTCATACATTTCCTTTCCCTAGCCTTCAGATTCCACATTCTGGAATATTTTAGTAATTTCAACTGACCTGTGAGCTGCCAAATGGCTTGGGAATATGGCAGAGCTCTATTTCACAGACTTCTGCTGAAATTTCAGCTCCCATTAAGCTGATCAGGAGCATATGTAATTCCAAGCACCTTCCTGGCCTCGTGACAAAGAATGGGACTAACCAGATGTTTGAAGTTGAAGGAATGTTTTAAAGGTTGGCTAAAGCAGGACTGAAGTTGGGAATTGAATTGACAGTGTGAAGGTCTTGGAATCAGTCCCATAGGTCTGGCACAACCACGTAGCTCCTGGCATCGTGTACATGGTGTATAATTCCACATTCATAACAGGTATGCTTTTGGGTGTATTCAGAAATATCCACATTTTTCCTGCGGCATTTAGAGGACACAGTATTTGAACTGAAAAGGAAAGAAATTGCCCTCCACAGCACTGCAAATTTTACATGCTAATTATTTCACCATTAAATATTCATTAGAATTCCATGCTTATTCCTTTAAAACTATAGTTATGCATCCTTCAGAGCCTTTATGACAACTCAGTACAAGTCTATCCTAAAAAAACCAGCTTTTACAGAGAACTACTGTTAATTCTGGAAGTGGGACAACCTTGGGTGGAGGTAGATTGGAAGGAGAGGATTTTGTTCAAATGTTTTTGCTGCCATGTCACCTGACTCATTCATAGAATCACAGAATTAAGGTTGGAAAAGACTTTCCAAGATCATCAAGTCCAACTTTTTATATGTCAGGTTATGGTAGACCAGCCCAAATGATCCCCTAGCAAACTTCAAATTATCATAATTGTTGTCTAAGCAGTAGTTTTTATGGCATTTGTTTGATATTGCAAGACTTTGACCTTTCTGAGGCTGATGCTGTGATGTAAAAAAAGGGATTAGAGAAGGGAATGTTGAAATTCAATCCCCTTTTAGCAATGACCCTCTTCAAACACTTGGAAAGTCAGAAGATGGACATATCCCTAAATAAGCTAAGAAATCCTTCCTTTATTGCTACATGTTTATAGGTTTTTCAAATGTTATTGGAATATACTGAGGTTTGAAACTGAAAGGAGAAGGTAATGTCAGTAAATCTCTCTTTCGTGTTGAAGAGGCGTCCCTCCAAATTTCATTTCTCTGAAGTGATTCCTGGAGAATCTGGGGAGGCTTTAGGAGCTCAGAGTTTTACCATTAATGTTTTATGATAAATATTAAAGAATTCTGTGCTGAAATAACACCTTCAACTGTGACAAGTGAGAAAAATGTACTAGGAAAAAACCCCAGGAATTCTGCTTTCAAAAATATAATTAATTTGCAGGTAAGCCTAAATAAACATTAGTAGTAGTAGTAGTAGTATTTTTTATTTACTAATTTGCTACCAGTTTGCAACCCAATACTTTAACCCTGCACTCCCCTAGAAGGATTTTATCTTGTTCTTTTCTTCAGTCTTGTCTGGCAACATGAACAATTTCCAGTCACTTTTATAGTCGTTAGGAACCTGATTTCTCAAAGCAAGGGCAAATTTACTTACTGAGGTGCTCAGGTTAATGCCAGGAGTTATTATTAATGTAATTAACCTCAGTTACAATACATCAGCAGCAACACTGAGGTTGTAATTAGTCAAAGTGTTGTGTAAAACAAGAGATCCTGGGATAAAGGGAAGGAAACTCCCTGCACATGACCACAGCACTTGGTTGAAGCCAAGCATAAGTAAGTACTGAGCTGGTTAATTGGAAAAGGGGCTGGAAAATCACTTTATTCCTTGGAAACTGGTGCTGTTTTGCAATGGAGGATGATCAATTTACATGGGAAGAGAGTGACAGGACAGAGGAATGGTTTTAAAGTAAAAGAGGGGAGGTTTAGATTAAATTAGAGAGAAATTTCTCCCTGTGGGGGTGCTGAGTCCCTAGCACAGATTCTAGAGAAGCTGTGGCTGTCCCTGGATTCCTGGAAGTATCCAAGGCCAGGCTGGATGGGGTTTGGAGCAGCCTGGGACAGTGGAAGTGGAACTGGAAGCAGATAATCTTTAAGGTCCCTTCCAACCAAACCATCCTGGGATTCTGTGATCCCTGGATGCAGATACATCTCACCTCACTGGCATCCCCAATCCCAGCGATCCCTAAGCCTTCTCTTCTGCACCCTGCCAAATAATTCCCTTCGTGAAACTCCTTCCAGACAAATACCCCAAAGCATCTCATGGGTTCCACATTCAGAGTTTTCTTGCCCTAAATTCTGCACATGGGCAAATGGAAGCTGCACAAACATCACCACCATGGCAATAAAATTCAAAAGAGGGTGTTTTTTCCACATATCATCAATATTTTAATTTACTGAGATTCTCTCCTAGTGATTTTTCTGAAGATTTTTGTTTATGGGATTTAAAATTATTGGAGTTTCAAAGACGGGTATCTACTAGGGAGGGGTAGGGCCTCTCTAGGAGTGAAGAATTCAAATCCACTCCCTCCAAATTATTATAATTTAGAAGATTAAAGAGGCTTTTCAGGCAGAGGTATGGGGGAAGGAATAACAGTTCTTTACTAGTATGCATAACAAGGCAAACAAACAACAACTACAGCATTAATAATAAACAGAACCAGGAACCTCGAGGGGCTTTGTTTCACAAAACCTGGGGCAGTCTGAACTCTTGGGACTCTGAGAGCACCGAGCTGAAACGGTGGATACTCCCGGGCTGGTGGCTGGAGCGGCAGGATGTCCCTGGCAGGCAGGGGGCTGTTCCGGCAAGCAGGTGGGGGCAGGGCTACAGAGTAGCCAAAAAGAGCAGTGCTGAAGAAGCCGCAACAGCCAGACAGGGCAGGCCCAGCTCCAGCAGGGCAGGCGAAGGAGCTCAGAATTCCTGGGCACACGAGCTGATGATGGTAGATTTCACAGGACCGGACTTTCTGGTGACAGTGGACTTCTCCCGCAGCAAGCAGCAGCTTCGTCATCTTCTCTCCGATGCTGAGAGCAAGAGCCAAGCCTCGCCCAGCTCTGTCCTCTTCCTGCCGCAAAACTCGTGTGATCTTCCCCTTCTGTCCACCTCCTTTGTGTTGGTCAAGCACCATCTAAGCACCAGTACTTAGTCTCCTAGCAACTTATGGGGAAAAATTATATTTAAAAAA
>JANEHK010000155.1:178735-191467 GCA_025960845.1 Tachycineta bicolor | reverse complement strand
AAAAAAAAAAAAAAAAAAAAAAAAAAAAAAAAAAAAAAAAGGAACAAACCTAACCCCCAACAAAAATGTTACCATAAACTGCAATAGACCCTGAATCCCATCTGATTTAAGGTCTCTGCCAGAAAAAAAGGATGAGGAAAAGCAGTTTTCAGAGTGGGGTTTTTTTTTTTTACATACAGCAGCTTGAAAAGCACAGAATAAGATGTATCAGACCCAGTCAAGTTTTGTGATATATCATCCTTATTATAAGGTTAGAAAAATATTTCCCTGATTAACTTCCAACTTGTCCTTGAGTGGTCACCTTCACCTGATAAAGCAGTCACAATGTGGAAAAATGTTTGGATACTGTTGGATCATTAAACATAATATTGTTAAATTTTATCACTTATTTTCCCATTGAAATTAGAGGCTCTAATTTTCTTTTTGGAGCAAGTAACTCTGAGTTTGGGCTTACAGTGATGCTAAAATGTTTCATTAACCACCTCTTATCATTCCACAGTGCATAAGCTTCATCAAAAAAGTCCAAGCAGATCTGGCTTTACATCTGAATGAAGCAAATCTTCCATGCTAATGACAGCTTTCATGTTCCCCACAACTTTCATAGAAACAGATACTTGCAGTCTAGAGAACAGTCTCATCAAATTTAGCTCATATTTTACTGATAAACTGTTTCGATTCTCTTTTTATATATTCCATAATGTTGATTCAGTATGTTTTCAAAGGGTTTGCCATATGCTGGCATTTTCAGGCAGGATACAGCTGAAATAGTTTTTGTGCAGCTGTGGCCACTCCATCTTCTTCCCTTTGCTTCTATCTGCTCCCATGTTTTTCTGTTTACAATAAAGGCTGGGAATACTTTTTACTTTTCACTTGAAATTGGTTGCACAGGGACCTTTTACGGATCACAGAATTCCAGAATCACTGAGGTTAGAAAAGCCCTCCAAGACCATCGAGTCCAACCAGTGCCCGATCCCCACCTTATCACCAGTCCAGAGCATTGAGTGCCACCTTCAGTCCTTCCTTGGACACCTCCAGGGATAGGGACTCCAGATTTTCCTGGGCAGCCCCTTCCAAGGCCTGACCACCCTTTCCATGAAGAAATTCCTGCTGCTGTCCAAACTGCACCTCCCCTGGTACAGCTTGAGGCTGTTTCCCCTCATCCTGTCCCTTGTTCCCTGGGAGAAGAGGCTAAAAAAAAGATGTAGCAAAATGTCTTGGGAGCTGCTGTGGTGGCCTTGTTTTGGGGGATCACTCCAGAAACACCTACAGTAACTCTGCCATTCCTCTTATCTCTGCACTGGCTTTCCTGCTTACACATTTTATACATCACTATAAATGTCTATGATCTCCTGCTAAAGCTTTATTTTAATTCAAAGATCCATTTCTCTAATAAGCTGGACATTTGGAAGTATTTCGCTCACTTAATTCAGGACTGCAGCTGGCATAAGCTCCAAAGGCAGGAATGTCAAACGTGGATGGACTTCCAGTCATAATTTAAACCCAGATGAGACAAGGAGTGTCACCCTAGTTTTTCTGAGTTTTTTAAAGCCTTTTGATTGTTCATAAGATGGAGTCAGTCTTTTTAGCTTCTGTACAATATTAGGAGCAGTTTTTGCCTTTTCTCACACATGTAACATAAACAAATCCTTTGTTTTTCATTCCCTGTCCTTTGTTTGCATATTTCTAACCTGAAAACAATTGTAACTGACAGTTGGTCTGGTCATTTGGCTGGGAGGTGATAACTCCAGAAGCCAATCCACAGCCAGACCCACAAATGTATAAAAAGTAAGAAATAAACAGGCAGAGGGGCTCTCGGCCTTGGATCAGCCTTGGGCTCTCTCAGAGGAACATCTCTGCCCTGCAAATCTCTTGTCTCTGTGTGGCTGCTTTGTGTGTCGCGATCACAAAGGAGAAGCAGTAAAGCATCTGGGGAACCTAAATGGAGACATATTTAAACTGGTTTGACAGTGTTTTCCATGAGTTTTTCCTTCCATTAATGTTAATGCAGGAGGTGAAGGCAGTGTTTATTTATCCTGTTATAAAGAGATAATGCATGAATTGCCATCAGTTTTCAGTCCAGTTACTATCGAGTTTCTCTGGGATAACAAATGATAGCTCAGCTCTTCCCTGGCAGATAAGGCTGCAGGGTGGGCAAAATGCGCTGCAAAGCTGTGGTCTTGAGCCATGCCACAGAAAGGCACCTTCAAGGGCACAAAAAGTAAACACAGGATGAGACTTGATCCACAAAAATGTGTCCTACTTTTTCCACCCAACAAAAGGAAAAATAATGGCTTTAAGGGAAAGAGAGCAGGGTTAGATGGGATATTGAGAAGAAATTATTTCCTTTAAGGATGGGGAGGCCCTGGCACAGTGTGCCCAGAGAAGCTGTGGCTGCCCCATCCCTGGAAGTGTCCAAGGCCAGGTTGGACAGGGCTTGGAGCAACCCTGACTAGGATGTTTCCCTGCCCACTAAACGAGATGGGATATAAGGTCCCTTCCAACCCAAACCATCCTGGGATTCTGTTTCTACTGGAATGTTCCAGGATATTGGCTTGATGAGCTGGGAGTTCTCAGAGGGCACAAAATGAGGACTTTAATTTGGGCACCCAGTATGAAATCATAATCCATATTCTGACATGCTGGATATTTGGGGTTTTTTGGATGTCTAATTTTTCCATCATGATTCATGGTAGACTCAGTCAGATGGGGATCCCCTCACAGGGCAACATTTTCAAGGGCCAATTTATCATGCTTTGATATCAGTTCCTACAACACATGAGGATCCTTCTCACAGGGCTTCCAGTCCAAACCAATGAAGGCTTTAAAAAACATGAGGCCAGCAGTATCTCAATTGCTCTAAAATACTTCATTAACTTAAAAAAAATAGCTGTCATATGCAGTATTTGGTTTCTTTGGGGCTGTGGTCATCCCTGGGAAGTTCCTGCTTTAGGAAAAGATTATTTGTACTACTAAACACATACTTATGGACTAAATCCTGAAAAATATTCCTAGCAAGGATGCAAAATCCCACGAACTCACTGTGGCAGGATGACTGGAAGTGTGCACTCCAGCAGAGTTAATAGGATGAGTCACTGCAGCATTTGGTAGAAATATGAATTGTCATCTTGTCACTGATAGAAACACAAAGCTCCCCGGGAAAGCTGCAGGAAATAAGACCCAACAATCACATTCACTTGGAGATCAATGTTAACCACCACTCACCTGCTGGACATAAATGATGCATTACAGCCTGGCAGTCCTGCAGGTATAACAACAGACTTTGAAGTTGAGAATGGTAAGGTAAAAGTAGCAGAAAAAACACCAAAGGGTTTATAAAGACTCCGGGTTTCGGGTCATGCTTAATCCTCTGCAAGGATATTAACAAACTTGCCATTTTCCCTACGGGATTTTGAGTGGGAATTTAATACTAATAACAGACATGCAAATTAGCAGGGATGTAGTAGAATCATATAAAATTTAGAATGAATAATAACTTAGCATAATGAAGTATTATGAATTGTGTAGTGGCTTTAGATTCTTTCTATCAGAGAGTGCAGCTGACAGGAAGGTCTTGTTTCCTAGCACATGAGGTTGTTGATTCATTTAGAGTAAGCCCAGGATCCTGTTGCTGGAATTTCCATGTTGTCTTAGGTTATGCAACCTAAAAATGTGCATTTTATTTCATCTGTTGAAAGCTGATTTTTGTGAGATATTTTATCCTTCTCTTGTAACTCCAGGGGAGAGGGAGGCGGATGCCTTCTGATAATGGCCAGCCATTAAAACCAGGTGGGCCAGTGTTTCTTATCTCTTTCACCACCCCTCCATCCTCCAGGGGGACATCTTCTGATAATGGGCCATTAGGGCCCACCAATGACATGATGCATTACATCATCCCATTGTGAGATGCTCCACCCAGTGGGGGAGGAGCCAGCTGTTCCTAGCTAGATAAAAACTGGGATGAAGGACACAAGGTGTCTGGTTTTTTCCACTGGTTTCCCAGAGGAAGACCAGACCCATCTCACCACCACTGGACTTTCTATAGGATCATCTCCACTCCACAGAACCACATCTGTTACTCCAGGAGGATTTATTTGGACTCCTTCCAACACCCTGAGCAACAGGGTGTCAAGTTGTATCCCTGACTCTGTCAGGGTTATTTTCCAGGATTTTGTTGCTTCCTTGCTTATTTTTTTGTACTACTACATTTGTATTTTCTGTTTTTTTTTTTTTTTTTTTAATATTCCTAGTAAAGATCTGTTACTCCTATTCCCATATCTTTACCTAAAAGTCCCTAATTGCAAAATTATAATAATTTAGAGGGAAGAGGGTTTACATTCTGCATTCCAAGGGAAGCTCTAGCTTTCCCTGGCAGACAACTTGTTGGAGTCCAGGGCATTCCTTTGGCTGCCCCAGAGGGTCAGAGACCTGGACAGGGGGGTCTGGGACCCCGGCCCAGAGCCTAGAGAGACACTGGCTTTGATCTCAGTCCATGGGAAAGTCTTCCTGCACTGCAGGAAGGATTGCAAGCCACAAAAGTGTGAAAGATAGTCGTTTAGCTTATCACAGGGTGAGGAAACAGTAGATTTAGGTTTCTAGCATTGAAGTGAATGGGGGCAAGATGGAGGATTTGGGGCGTTGTCTCCTGCTTCTTCTTTCTTCTTCTCTCACTCCATTTTCAGCAGTGACGGTGGCACAAAGTAGTTTAAAGAGATTGGGTCAAAGTAGAGATGACCTGTTTAGTATAAGTGATAGGTATTGGCAAGTAATGATAAATAAAGAATATGTAGCAATTAGTATAAAAGATAACGACAGCCCCGTTCAGGAGGAGTCGGAGTCGAGGAGTCACCAGACGCCCGAGCAGCTGCACAGACCTTTGTGGGGCACTGAGAAAATTGTACGATAAGAAACAACAAACGAAGCATGCAACCTTGAAAAATCAGAACCTGAAGACTCCTTCTCTTTTTTTGTGTTTGGCTCAGAGCTTTGCAGAGGGCAAAAGATTCTAAAACCACCTGAATCTCGGGGAAAACACCCGACAACTGGCGTCCCTGGGTGGGCTCCTCTAAAGGGGCACCGAAAGGGTCACAATTAATCCTCTGCATTGAACATCACAAGCTCTCGGAAGATCAAAACCCAAACGGTCAGCTCCGGAGGAGAAAAACCTTTCTGGCCAGAGCAGCTCTTCTCAAATTCGTCCCAGACCGACAGATCTCCAAGGACCCTGGAATCCGTTACCCTGAAACCTGCTGGACAGTGATCAGGACACCTTTGAGACGAATTCAACCACAGCTGCACACAAGCCTTTGTGCTTTGGTAAGAACAGTTGGATCTAGATCATGGGGGGAACCACTTCACAAGAACAAATTTCTATATTAGAAGCCCTAAAAGGGATCATTTCAAAATACAGTGTGGCTCTGAAAGAGAAAGAGCTCCAGGCATTAATGCTCTGGATCTGGTGTAATTACCCACATTGTGAGACCCGTTCTCTGTTTGAGCCAGGGTTTTGGCAGGAAGTAAATAGAGAGTTGTATGATAGAGCAACAAAAAAGGACAAGATAGCTGCGAAACTTTTGTCTGCAGGTAGAATTATGTTAGAAGCTATATCAGAAAATACCAGTGAAAATTCCAGGGTTGGAGAGCTGCCAAGCAGTGAAGGGGAGGATAGCAATGCCTTATCTGTCGGCCAGACTGAGGCAGGACAGAAAAAACTGCTATCCCCAGGTTTAATACCTCCTCCAGGAGATGAGGGAGGGGGGAGCCCTCAGCTCTCTCAGGGTTCGTCACAGACTTCGTCAAAAACCCCAAAAATAGTCCCAAGAAAGAGGAAACTTTTAATCCATCCTAGCGATCAGGAGGAACTGGACATGCTTTATTTCGAAGCAGTTCCCGAGGACACACTACATTCGTCCCAAGAAGGGGGGGGAGAAGCCCACCTCAAAGTCCCTTTACCCCCCCCACAATCTCCGCTCAGCCACACCCCGCCGCTCCTGCTTTCCCTTCCCGTGCAGAAACCGGGTGCAAGAGGGGAGGAGGGGGCGGGGGGGGGGGGGGGGGGCCTCAGAACAACATGAGGGTGGAACTGCGTGGGGGGGCCATCCTAACCTATCTCCCCGGGGCGCAGAGCGCAGCAGAGCGCGGTCGGAGAGCACGTCGGGCGGGGCGAGGGCGGATCGCGAGGGAAATCAGTTCGCGGACGAGCGGGGCGAGATCGCAGGCGGCGGGACGGGGGTGCGGGAAGAGCCGGGAACGGGGTCGGCGATTCGGCGCACGCCGATGACGCAAGCTACAGGAAGCAACACAGTTCAAACTACATCCGCGTCGTGGACCGCAAGGGGAGGCCGAACCCGGAAACACTGAGTCAAATACTACAAATCCCAGAAGCCTCAGCGGAGAATCCAGGCACAGACGCGGCAGGGGCGGGACGAGGCTTGAAGCGCGATCCTGCTCTGGGCGGGACAGATTCTGATGATGAGGGAGAAGGGGCGAACCCTAGGGGTGAGCGGGGAGGGGACACTCTGTCAGGCGCCGCCGGGTTGGGACAGGCAGGAGCGGGACAGGCGGGGGCGGAACAGGCAGGGACGGGGCGTGGCCGAGGCAGAGAGTGTCTCGAGGGTGCCACCCCCTGGCGGCAGACGCCAGGGAGCCCGACTCCGCCCATCAGCAGCCTGGTTCCGGAATTACCTACGAGCGGAGATTCAGAAACAGATGCCGAGTTATTGTGGATGAGCGCGTGTCCAAAACTATCTCAGATTTTACAGATGTACCCAGAACTTGAAAGCATGTTGAGAACTCCGAGCCCGCAGAGGCCAGCTGTCGACGTGCCGTCGTCACCCAGGGGCGGAGCAGCGAGGCCACGGGTGCGGAGGCCATCACTCACACCAAGCGAGGCATCTTTCACCGATGAGACACCCACGTTGCACTGCTTTTTTCCAGTTTCATATAAAAAATCAACTTGTTCAAAACAGGAGTTCAAACAAAAGCCGAGAGAACCTTTGCCAATGGTGAGGGACAATGAGGCTGCAGAAGAGGATCAGGACATGTCAATTACTGATGAAGACATCATCAGAATCACTGCCTCCGAGGGCATTCCTGTCCAGAAAGCAAAAGCACTTGAATTTTCACGGCAAGCTTCATCCATCCTATTATCTAAAGACTTTATGAAGCAGTTTTTTCTGCAATTTACTGAAGCAGCTTCAGAATTTCAACACGACCCCATGTCTTCTTTCTCTTGGATTTTTCTTCCAAGGAAAGGTGCTGCAGAGAAATTTAATGATGCCCAGCAATCTCTGGTTCCTGTTCTGCAGAAAAAGGAAAAGGAAAAAGAAAAGGAAAAGGAAACAAAACAAGATGAGGTACAGCCTCAAAAACAGGTAGATCCTGGAAAGGATGAAGCAGCAGCAAAACCACAAACAAAGCAGTCAATTCCGGAGTCAGACAAGACACAGGCTTCTGCCACACCGGAATTTCTTGCAACAGACTGGACAGACATAAGGAAATATGCATTGAAAGGGGAGACGCTTTTGATGGGTTCAAAGGGCATGGCTATGCCAGTGACTTATGATGCACAGGATGCAAACCCAAGATGGGAGCGATTAGATCGTGAAGTTGTCAGGGATCTGATGAAAGCCGTTCGTGATAATAGATTGGTGTCTCCATACTTCAAACAACTTTTAAAAGGAACATTTAATATATATGGTTTAACACCATATGACCTCAAATCCCTTGCTTCAATGATCCTGACTGACTCACAATTTATCATCTGAGAAGCAAAATGGAGAAAAGCTCTTAATGAGCTCAGAGTTAAATACCAGGGGGGAGAGAATGCAGGCTTCACCGTGGCACAAATGGCCGGCAATCCACCACTTGACAGTCCAGCACGTCAAGCCAGACTTTTTCCTCGAGAAGTGTTGACAGACATCAAGAATGCAGCCAGAAAGGCCATGGTGCAAATTCCACCAGCAGGAGTTACAGAAAGTAGTTTCACAAATATAAAGCAAGGTCCTTCAGAATCCTTCACCTCATTCGTCAATCATCTCACACAAGCAGTAGACAGGCAAGTCACTGATGAGGGGGTGAAGTCACATTTGATTCGGTGTCCTGCATTTGCAAATGCCAATCCAAAATGCAAACGTGTCATCAGTGCAATGCCAGGACAACCTTCTATGGCAGAAATTTTAGAGGCATGCAGCAAGATTGGGACACCACAGCACATTGCCATGATTTTAGGGAATCAGGTGGAAAAGGCTGTCAAAGAAGCATTCGCAAATTTTCAGCAAAGGCAATGCTACAAGTGTGGCAAACAAGGGCACTTCAAGAAGGACTGCCCACAAGTTACAAATAATGCAGACTCACCAGATCCTTGTCCAACATGCGGGAGAGGGGAACATCAGACAAGCCATCGCCCGGGAAAAAACAATGCGAATAGAAGAACTCAGTTGGGAAACTCCAAAGGGAGCGCGAATCGTCAACGCGTGACGACATAAGTAATGGTGATGACTCAGGAACAGGCTCCGCAAGGGGGACAATCATCAGGGAACAGCAGTCCAGTGCCCTCAGCAGGACAATCAGCAGGATCCCCAGTGATCCAGAGTTACTACCACCAGGGGCACAATGTGACTTAGCAACTTCCAAAGTGATATGTTTTTTGGATGACAATTATGCAGTGATACCCACTAGTGTCACTGGATCCTCGTGGAAGAGACAGGACTTTCTAATTATAGGTAAGGACAGAAGCAGTGTTTTGGGACTTGTTATTTACCCTTCTGTCATTTCAGCAGATCGCAATGATGAGTTGACAGTTTTAGCGAAGCCTCATCAGCCACCATTGGTCATTCCTCCAAACACCTCGATTGCCAGGGCAATTGCATTGCCACCCCATGCAACAGAACACGTCTTGCCAGTGCTCCGGGAACAAGATCCTCCTTCAGGTGAGCACATAGAGATTCATGCCTCATGGGTGAAACACATAGACCGAGACAGACCAATTCTCATCTGTGAATTGACCCATAGTGAGAAAACAATCGCAATCAAAGAGATGCTTAACACAGGGGCAGACATCACAGTAATTTAATATCTTTTTTAGCCCAAGAGTTAGAACTTAATTGCTCCCTTGAGTCCTCTTTCAGGCATGGGGGGAACACCTTATGTCTGCAGAGTGAAGATGCGATTGTTGTCTCAGGGCCAGGAGATAAGACTGAAATCATTCGCCCATTTTTTGTGCAAAGGCCCATCACAGTGTAGGGAAGAGACATTTTAGTGCAATGGGGCGTAAGGTTAGAAGTGGATTTTTAGTGGGGGCCACTGTGGCACTCACCACTTTGAAATTGACTTAGAAAACAGACAGTCCTGTCTGGGTGGATCAGTGGCCCCTCGAGAGAAAAAAATTGAGTGCTCTCAAAAATCTAGTCAGGGAACAATTGGAAAAGGGACACACTGTACCAACAAACAGTCCCTGGAATTCCCCAGTGTTTGTCATTTGCAAGAAAGTCTCTGGCTCATGGAGATTGCTTCATGATCTCAGAAAGATCAATGAGGTCACTGAGGAAATGGGACCACTTCAGCTAGGGCTTCCATCTCTCTCTGATTCCGAGAGATTGGCCACTTGTGATCATTGATCTCAAAGATTGTTTTTTCAACATCCTACTGCATCCAGATGGTGCTCCTCAATTTGCCTTTTCCATCCCAAGCGTCAACAGGGAGGAGCCTCTGCAGAGATACCATTGGGTTGTTCTTCCTCAAGGACTCCGGAACTCGCCGACCATTTGCCAATGGTTTGTTGCACAGGCATTATCTCCAGCACGAGAGAAACATCCAGGAGCAAAGATCATTCATTACATGGATGATCTGCTCATTGCAGCACCAACACAACAAGAATTGCAGAGAGCTCGTGACTGTGTGATCGCAAAGGTGCAACATGCAGGATTGGAAATTTCCACTTCAAAAATTCAGGAAATTGCACCTTGGAAATACCTAGGATGGAAAATCACTGAACAAACAGTGAAACCACAGAAAATTGAAATTAAAGCAGAAGTCAACAACTTACAAGATTTGCAACAACTTTTAGGAGAAATCAACTGGATGAGACCAATCTTGAGGATCACAAACGATGAACTTGCGCCGTTGTTCAATCTCTTGAAAGGGAACAATAACATCAAATCTCCCAAAAACCTCACTCCTGAGGCTTGAGAGGCCCTTGAGAAAGTTGCTGGAGCCCTCCAGCAGAAACAAGCACATCACTTTGTAACATCATTGCCATTCTTTCTTGCAGTGTTGAGGGGAAAAATACAGTTGTATGGGTTGATTTTTCAGTGGGACTCATCACAAAAAGACCCATTGTTGATTTTAGAGTGGAATTTTTTGTCTTACAGGTCTCCGAGGATGATCCTCTCAAGTCTGGAAATGATAGCTCAGATCATCATCAAAGCTAGGACCAGGCTGCAAACAATAGCAGGCAAAGATTTTACAACAATTTACCTGCCTTTGAAAAAAGATTATTTTGATTGGGCATTGCAGAAATCAGAGGACTTGCAGATTGAATTGTTAGATTACTCTAGTGTTTGTACTATTCATTTCCCAAGCCACAGGCTGTTGAAAGCAAAAATAAGTTTCAGAGAAAGACCAAAAATAAGTGAGGTGCCGTTAGATGCAATAACAGTATTTACCGACGGCTCAGGGAAAACTCACAAATCAGTAAGCACATAGCAAGATGCCATCACGGGGGAGTGGAAATCAGATATAAGAATAGTACAAGGGTCACCACAAATAGTGGAATTAGCAGCAGTGGTCAGAACTTTTGAGCTGTTTCAGCAACCTTTTAACTTGATCACAGATTCAGCTTATGTATCTAATGTGGTCAAGAGACTTGAGGATTCGCTCCTGAAGGAGGTTGATAATGAAAGTTTGTATTCATATTTGCTGTGCATGAGGACATTGTTGCAAAACAGAAAACATAAATACTTTGTCTCTCACATCAGAGCACATTCATCCCTCCTGGGATTTTTAGTAGAAGGTAATGCACACGCAAACAAATTGACCATGCCAATTTCAAGGACTTTACCGAACATTTTTGAACAGGCAAAATTGAGTCATGCATTCTTCCATCAGAATGCTCAAGAACTAATGGAAACTTTACACATTTCCAAAAGTCAGGCAAAGGAAATCATTAGTGCTTGCCCAGATTGTCAGCTTGTACAGCCTCCTGCTTCCATGGGAGCAGTCAATCCAAGAGGATTGCACAGTTTGCAGTTATGGCAAACTGATGTCACAAAATATCCATCCTTTGGGAAACTCAAAAATGTTCATGTTTCAGTTGACACATTTTCAAGTGCAATCTTTGCATCATTGCACACAGGTGAGACAGCACAACATGCTTGTCGACATTTCTTGCAGGCATTTGCATCATTGGGCATGCCGCAAGAAATCAAAACAGATAATGGACCAACATATATAGGGAAAGTGCTTGACAAATTCCTGAAGAGGTGGGGTGTCCATCATACCTTTGGTATCCCACACTCTCCCACAGGTCAAGCAATCATTGAAAGGACACATCAAACATGGAAATCCCTTTTGGACAGACAAAAAAGAGGAGAAGCAGACGCAACACCATACATGAGCTTGAATAAAGCCTTGTATGTGTTGAATTTTCTAAATGGCTCTTTTGCAGAACCAACTCCACCAATTATCAGGCATTTTTCAAACAGCACAAGAGTGAAACTGAAGGAAAATCCTTTGGTTTTGGTCAGAAACCCAGAAACAGGGCAGATTGAAGGGCCATTCAAATTAATAACTTGGGGCAAGGGATATGCTTGTGTCTCCACAGCAGTTGAACCAAAAATGACTGGCGGCAAGACACGTGAAACCGTACTGAGTCCAGACGCAAGCAGAGACAGACCCCAAGACCGGAGGAAGAGAAGTGGGCACGCAGACGTGAGCCAGTGTCAAGACAGCCGACATCCCTTCGTTCTACGTGCAAAAGAGACTCTGGGACTTGAGTTTTCTTTGGGGCTTTGGTGGTGTTGCATTTTTAGGGATTCCCATGGGAAAAATGCCATTGAAAATGAAAGAACTATCCTTGTGCCTCATCCTCTCCTTGGTTGCCTTGAGCAATGTGTCAGTTTTGCCCGTGGCTCAACCAAAAGAGAATGTTTGGGAAACTCTAGCCAATGCATCAGGTTTGGATACCATCTGCCTGACACACTCAAGACCAGGGAAACCTTTCTCAACATGTTTAGTGGGGTTGCCCGTGAGCAAATGGCCGATTCCAGAGAACATCCCTCCAGTGATTTCAAAGTCCATTGTAAATCCAGTGGACCAATGGGATGTTTGGACGAAATTCCTTCCTGTGGCTCCTTTTGAACCGCAGGAACTGGAAATTCTTGGATCGGTCCAAATGCAATTTTGTGTGAAATTTGGCCTTTCTGGAGTGGCACAAAATAAAACAATAGACGTCACTCCAAACCTCAATTTTTACAGAAATTCATCATCTTGGTGTAATCACACTAAGATGTTTGACAAGCCATCCAATCATGTTCCAGCACAGTTGCCAAGAGGAAACTTTTTCATCTGTGAGGACAGAATTTGGCCCGCAATCTCCGCAAAAGTCAAAGGTGGTCCATGCAGCATTGGAATGCTTTCATTGCTAACACCCAACATGACATTGATGAGAGAACAAAAATACAGAGGTGTTCTAGGGTAACTTTATGATGCTTGTATCCCCAATCGTCTGTTCTGTTT
>JANEHK010000155.1:139048-178725 GCA_025960845.1 Tachycineta bicolor | reverse complement strand
TGCACCTGCGGCCCACTGGGGCCTGGACCTCGGCATTTTCCAGCAGCGCCGGAGGGACTGGGACTGAGGAGAGACTGAGAGAGAGCCGAGCTCCACCCATGGCAAGGACTTTCTCAATTTGCCATCTGACTCCAGAACGAGAGGTTTTATTGTTTCATATTATTCATTCTTTATACTTGTATGCACTTTATTTGTTTAGTAAAATAGCTTTTTCCGCTTTTCTCCACATAAATTTTTTTTTCGGACTGCTTAGAGGGAGGGGCCACTTGAGTTTGCTTCCCAGAGTGATCCTATACAGGGGTTTTTCCCCAAATTTGTCTCCAAACCAGGACAAGAGGGAAAAGATCTGTCAAAATGTATGATCCAAATTGTAATGATGATGTTCACACATGGAGCAAGGCTCAGAGAATTGTGGTTGCAATTTTATCACCACAGGCAGCATCAGGAGTAGCCTTGACACAATTGGATCGGGTGGGTTGTTGGCTGAGCAAACATGCCCGAGTCACCTCTCTTGCAGAGTGACATGTTATTAGACGTTAACAGTGTAAGACGAGCAAGTCTCCAAAACAGGGCAGTGATCGACTATCTATTGCTGACCCACAGGCATGGATGTGAAGAATTTGAGGGAATTTGCTGCATGAATTTGTCAGATCATTCCAAATCCATTCATGAGAACATCAAGCAATTGTAGGAGAGTGTGAACAAACTTGGAGAGGTAACTGGGTCATGGATGGTGTGTTCAATTTGTTTGACCTTTCACCATTGTGGAAGGAAATTTTAAAGACAGTTATATATATTTTAGTAGGGCTTGTAATCCTTCTCATGATCTTGCCGTGTTTGCTTCGATGCATACGGCAGGCCATGGATGGGGTTGCCAAAGAGGTGTTTTTGGTTCAAACAGGAGGGGGCGATGTTGGAGTCCAAGGCATTCCTTTGGCTGCCCCAGAGGGTCAGAGACCTGGACAGGGGGGTCTGGGACCCTGGCCCAGAGCCCAGAGAGACACTGGCTTTGATCTCAGTCCATGGGAAAGGCTTCCTGCACTGCGGGAAGGATTGCAAGCCACAAAAGTGTGAAAGATAGTCGTTTAGCTTATCACAGGGTGAGGAAACAGTAGATTTAGGTTTCTAGCATTGAAGTGAATGGGGGCAAGATGGAGGATTTGGGGCATTGTCTCCTGCTTCTTCTTTCTTCTTCTCTCACTCCATTTTCAGCAGTGACGTTTGCACAAAGTAGTTTAAAGAGATTGGGTCAAAGTAGAGATGACCTGTTTAGTATAAGTGATAGGTATTGGCAAGTAATGATAAATAAAGAATACGTAGCAATTAGTATAAAAGATAATGACTGCCCAGTTTGGGAGGAGTCGAGGAGTCACCAAATGCCCGAGCAGCTGCACAGACCTTTGTGGGGCACTGAGAAAATTGTAAGATAAGAAATAATAAACGAAGCATGCAACCTTGAAAAATCAGAACCTGAAGACTCCGTCTCTTTCTTCCGTTTGGCACAGAGCTTTGCAGAGGGCAAAAGACTCTAAAACCACCTGAATCTCAGGGAAAACACCCGACAACAACTGTCTTTCAAAACCAAGACACATGTTCATGGACTGGCTGTGCTGGAATGAAATATTTCTGTAAATATTCACCTGCTATCATAAAGGCACTCCCTTATATTTGTTTCCCATTTCAAACATGTCCTGACAGTCAGTATTCTCAGGCTTTCCTTGCAAGACCTCCCATTCTAGCACCCCATTCTGCAAAGTTAACAGCACCCACTCAAGTTCCCTGACTGTCCTAAGCAAGGCCTGTCCACTGTATGGTTTGATATTTGTAGGAATTTACTCCTTGTTGTGTTCCACAATCTCAGCTTTTATGCTCAAAATATATATATGTGTTATTACTTTATTAGGAATATAATGGATTTTTCCTCCCTGCTATAGCAGGCGGATTTTTATCCCTGAAAATGACATTTTTGTGCTGCCAGAAGCACAGCACTTGCTTTGCTCACCCTGTGAGGACCTGTCTTGTGCCAAGGCCTGTCTGCAACTTTCATTTGCTTTCCAACTCCTGATGGGCCACTAATTAGCTGAATGCAAGTTCCTGACCTGCTCCCAAATCCATGCACTATGGCTCACATTGGCAGCTGGAGTAAAAGGTTAAGTCTGGCAAGCGCTAAGCTCTGCTCTGAGCCTGGCAGTGAGCAGCCAGTTAGGCCTTGATGGCAAAGGGAAGAGTTCTGGCCTGTGTAGATAAAAGACTCTCAGCATGTGGAGTCTAGAAAAGTCAGACAAATCAGTCACTTTGCAAAAAAAATAAAACCCAAAAACCAACTTATTTTAAACACTGAAATATTGTTATTTCTTGCTGTGCAAGGATGGAAGGTTTAATGGATATATGATATCCATTAATGGATATATCACCGTGATAGAACAGATTAACACTGGAGCAGAATTTATGGCTTCCTCTGGTGATATTTAGGGGAAGAAGAGAGAGACCTTTATAGGGTGGGGTTTTTTTGTTTTGTTTTTTTTTGTTTGTTTGTTTGTTTTGATTTGTTTTGGGTTTGTTTTGTTTTGTTTTGTTGGTTTTTTTTTTGTTTTTTTTTTGGTAGAAGAAGAGGCATTATTATATAATATGTTCATAGAAGCAGCAGCTGAGATTGATGAGCTGCTTTGCCTACTGGGACATTATTCCCAACATCTGCCTTTTATTAGCTCAGTCACCACAGGAAAAAGCATAATTTCCTTACTCTCTGCTCAGGGCTCCCAGGAATTTTTTAGCTGAAGGACAAACAAAAATAAAAATGATGATGTCAACAATTACCCTATGTTTTAAAAGAGAGTATTACCCTGTTCCTGAATTGGGGATGTGAATTGTGACAACATGCACCAACAAACTCATTCCCAAGCCTTTTCCCCTGGTGTCTCCATGCCTAAGGAGCACAGGACTATCCTGAGATCCAGCAGGGGCTGGAAGATGAGGTGGGGCTCCGTGCCCTGGATTTCCTTCTCTGCCACAATTTTCCAGTTGGTCACTCCTTTGGGTGTCCCCACTCCCAGGTCCCACCCTGAAGAATATCAACCCTCAAACCTTCCAGGTGGACCTCAAGTCTTTGGTGGACATGGAGGTTGCTCAGACACCTTATGAGCTCTCCCAGAGCATTTCAAGGTGATGCCCCCTGAACTGGCAGGAACAAGAGCCAAGGATCCCAGAGATTCCTTCTTCCCCCTCTGTGCTGCAGCTTCCCCTGACTGCTCTGCTCAGCTCCTCAGACTAATCCCAAAATCTATTTACTCACTCGAGATCCCAGTGACTCAATCCAAAGCTCACTTATCAAAAACTCTCATTATTATGACTAAACTGCAGCAAAAGCAGGCAAGGTAAAAATTGAAACAATCCTTTTCCATCTATTAACCATCTTCCTAATCATATCTCCTCTTCAAATGCCAGAGGAAGAGGGATGAGTGATGCCATGTGCCACTGCAGCCCTAAAGCTGGGCTGCTTTCAGGGTAAAAAGGGCATTACAAAGTCAAGGCTCTCCTCAGGAACTCTCCTCAGGAACTCTCCAGAACCATCCTCATCTACACCAAAGGACAACTATCAAATATCCCCATGGTCACTAAACCATGAGAGGATCCTCCAGGATCACATTTTTGTCTGTTTTGAGAGGGTTCCAACACAACCAGATCCACTGAATGGATTTCTCTTTTTTTGACTGATCATACCCCAAAAACCTTTTCTGGAAGCTGCATTTAGTTCCTTCAGCCAATGCAGTGTGGGGGTTTCCCCTCTAAATTAGTACTGAGCCATTGGGGTATCAAGGGTGGGTTTTGATGGTTCATCCAGAGTGGATTTGGAGTTTTCCTTGGGAAGAGCCCGAAAGATGAAAGAAATGCACCCTGAAGGCCTCTCTGCATCCCCCCTGCTCCGCTCTGCACAGGTTAGAAAAGTTTCTGTTGAACAATTATTCTGTTCCACTCCAGGAGTATTTTCATTTCATGGCAGAAGCCGTGAGCTCCAGCCCAGGCTCCAGGTTGATTTGTGAAGCAGTTTAGGATCCCTCCAAATAAAGGTTCTTCCCAATTGCTACAGCAAGGGAGGGAGTTTAAAATCGATTGGGAAAACTTCTGTATCCTGGAGCAGGCTGGGTTGGCACCTCAACAGGACTGTCTCTCACAGGCTACTCAAATATCACTGTGTCTTCCACTATTTCATTATGTTGCTATTTGTGTTTACAATGTTCATATAGAATTCTTATTTTTATAAACAAATTTCCATACTTACATTAGAAAGTTACTGTCTGAATACAAAACACAGCAGTGGGATTTCATTTTAATGCCATTTCCCCAATTTTACTAGTTACACTGTAAAAGTGGGGGAAAAGAAATGAATTATTCATTATCTTTAAAGTATTTGCTGCACAGGAGTTAACGTTTATTTTTGCATCAGTAACAGCCAAGATTCCCATAGAAAATAGTTTTTTGATATGTGAAATGTTTTCTAGAGTTTGCAGTTGAAAATTCTGCAGAACTCTGGTCAAACTACAACAGGAAAAAGGATTCTGGCTGCAGCAGCAGAGCAGGGAACTGTTCCTCTTTTGTGGTGAAGGCAGCACGAAATCTCTGTTGACATTATTACTCAAAGGCAGAGAGGAAATAAAGTGATGACTAAACCCAAGAAAAAGGCCCAGGCCCTGCAGCACAGCTGTGCATTAGTGACTTTTCCATCACTATCAATAATTCATGATGACCATCACGCACCTGACAATACCAAGTTGGGGAGGAAGACTGAGTCAAGCTTTCACCAAATGTGCAAAAACATCCAACTTGACATTGGATATCAGGGCGACAGGACCTGCTGGATAAGCAAAGATCCAACAGAAAGGGTAATGAAGAAAATCAGCTGATGTGGACATAAATCAACATCTGCTGTACCCGTTTGTGGCATTTTATGGAGGAAAACTCTCCTTTTGGTGATACACATTGAAAGAAACAGTTTGCAGAACTTCTAAAGTAACTTTTTCTACAAAAGAACTGAAATGATGGTTTATCTGTGAGCAATTCTGCAACATGAAGGAATCATGCTTAATATTATGCTCAAGTTTTGCAGCTGGGTTCTCCCTTGCTGTACCACACTAACTCAGCACAGCCATAGGCAATGGCATATTGCTGATTCCCTGGGGCATCTTAGATTCTCTGCTGATGCTATGAATAATTATTTTTGCATGAAGATCATGATGGCAAAGGCAAAAAAGCCAGACTGCAATTTGCAAAATATTTCTATTTTTTGATGTGTGAATCCAAATGGCATAAATTCATAGACTCATGGAATGGTTTGGGATGGAAGGGACCTTTAACCCCATCCAGTCCCACCCCCTTCCATGGGCAGGGACACCTTCCACTAGCTCAGTCTGTTCCGAGCTCCATCCAATCTGGCCTTGGATACTTCCAGGGATCCAGGGGCAGCCACAGGTTCTCTGGGCACCCTGTGCTGGGGCCTCCCCACTCTCACAGGGAGGAATTCTTTCCATATATTGAACTGAAATCTCCCATATTTCAGTTTGAAATTATTACTCCCTGTCCCACCACTACAGTTTCTGATAAAGGAATTGACTGAATAACAATTCAATTCAGCAGGAACTGCTCTGGTGTAAATGGGAGTGGAATTGTCCTGGTTTGTTCACGGCTGAGCATCTGAAAGATAAACCCTGAGTTTGCTTCTACTCTCCATGGACCATCCCTTACTCCATGTTACCCATCCTTTGATGGTGAAATTTGACTTGGAATTTGCCTTCAAATCCTCTAACTGTTCATTGACTTTCATCCATTAAAACCAGTGGGTTAAACATAGATACATAAGAGATATATGACATGGAAAATGTAACTATGTGTTAAATCCATTAAAAAAAAAAATCTATCCCCATATGCAGAGACCATCAAGGTACTGAGAATTCAACAAACACTGTCAACAACCACAAGACAACCCACCAAAGGCTTCTCAACATGAATGAGAGAAACAAAGCAGAGCAAAAGGTACCAAGATTTCTCCCTTGCTGTGGCCAAGCAGGGGTGGCACAGCCCAAACCCCACCTGCAGTCTGATCATCAGAGCCCAGAACCATGAAACCACTCTGGATTAGGAGTGTTTTGAAACATGGGTAGAATTTGATTCCTTCAAGCACTGTTAATTAATGAATTAATTTCCACTACCAGACTAAATGCTGCTTAAATGACTCTCCAAAATAACTCAGTCTCGATGTGATCTTTCAAGGAACTTGGTCTTCTTCTGTCTCCCTGATTTACAGTCGATTCATAAATTATGGGACTCTACTGTGTCAGCAGTTACTCCTGAGCTTGAGCAGGAGCTTAAGCCCTGATCTGCAGGGCAGGAATTTAGGGTCAGGCTTTTGCTCACAAGGGTCAACGTGTCTCTGTGTGGCAGCTGAATCATTCCGGAGCACAGTCCTTACACAGCCCTATGTGTCTGGTGCCTAATGAGGCAACAAAACTAAATTTACTGTAAAGTTATGCCTGGGATGCACAACTGGGCAGGGAGGGTGTGCAGGCAGCACTGCCCCAAGGTCAAAGGTCTGCAGCACTGCAAATTAAAGGAATTATTGGTACTCCCTTTGAACTAGGCTGTGGGAATGCCAGAGGGATAAGACATAAGGAATAGAAGGTATAATGCAGACAGCTATTCACCCTCCACACATCAAGCCTGTATTCCTGAGTCCTGGATGCTGCAGGCACAGCACACGGAGGATGAAAGGGCACAGGGATTGTTTTTAACATTTCTGAATGGGATAGACACATCACATCTGCCTCTAGAGCTTAAGGAGAACTCAGGAGCACAAAGCATGGGAGAGTCCCTGCTCTGGAGTCACTGTCATTTATTATTCATCCCTCGGCCTTTAGTGGAGAATTCGGCACATCCCCATTCATTCCCACCTGACTGCTTTTCGTGGGAGCCATGAACAGGCTGTTACCCTTAAGACAGCACAGGGAACACAACGTGTGAGCCTGCAGAGCCCACCCTCCTCTTTCCGAGGGAACAATTAATGCTATTACAGATTTGCGGTGGCTTAAAGATGTATCAGAGATGCCTGTGGAAGAAGGCAGGGAGCACATGAAAGTGATTCCCGGCTGGGCAGACACAGAATTTCAGCCCCGAGTTGCTGGAAAGCAGTTTTGCTTTGCATGCAGGCATTTCCAAATAGTTTAGGGCACAGAATCGCAGCTTGCTGTCACTATCACTTCACTGTCACTGTCACCTCCAGGCTGTGACTTCCCCCAAAACACGGATGGTCCTTGCAGAATACATAGAAAAGGCTTCAGCTACCATCGCTGTCATCATCTAAGTGGGATGACAGAGCTTCCAACAGCGAGTAAGGAATGCCACGCTCCTACTACCGCTACTATGAATGTGGCGAAGCAGGGCTTGCCCAAAACCAGGGAGCTTTTAGGATTCATGCAAAGGAACGCCCGTAGCGAGACGGAGCTCACGTGCAGCCAGACACACGCAGCCCCCTCCAGCACCGCCGCGCCGCCAAACCACCCTTTTTACAAGTTCACCCCTAAAGTTTCTAAGGAAAACGCCTTACGGAGAGAGAAGGGAAAGGCCCGAGCCGAGCCGAGTTCTACGGGTTTCTCCAAGTTTTTTAATCGAGCCCAACCGCTCCCGCAACGGCCCCGCACGGCCCAACCCCGCGGGCACCCGCGACCCGCCGGCCCTGCGGGCTGGGCGCTCTGGGTCACTCACTCGCCATGCGGGGGACACGCATTCACCGAGCGGCCGTGGAGGACACTCAGTCTCCGTGCGGGTGTGGGGACACTCACCGTGCGGATGTAGAAGCCGCTCCGTGCGGGTTTACGGGACACTCACCGTGCAGCCGCCCCGTGTGGTACCCGCATCGCACCGGGACCGCCACTGTCTGCAGCCGCTCTGGTGCTGAAGGGGCCGCCCCACCCCGCGCCCGCCCCCGCGGAGCATAGTGCGGCCGCCATGGCAACCCCGTGAGGGGGCCGCGCCCGCCGCCGCCCGGCCGGGACCCCCGGGACACTCGGTACTCCCGGCACCTCTGTCACACCCGGTACCCCCAGCACACCCACAGCCCCGGCTCGGAGGATCCGCACACCGGCACGGCGGCCGTGCTCTCCCCCGCGGTGACACCGAGAGGACACGGCCACCTTCCCTGCCGCACACTCCCGGTGGAAGGCATGGAACCGCGGAAACATGGAATTAAAGAATCATAATACCAGGGAATTTTTTTGGTTGGGAAAGCCCACTAAGGCCACCGAGAGATCTCAGCGCCAAACCCACCACTAATCCACGCCCCCAAGTGCCACATCTACATGGCTGCTAAATCCCTCCAGGGATGGGGACTGAGGTCCAGGAGCACTTGGACAACGCTCTCAGGAACAGGGTTGGATTGTTGGGATGTCTGTGCAGGGCCAGGAGCTGGACTTGATGATCTTGATGGATCGCTTCCAACTCAGCATATTCCATGGTTCTGTGATTCCACCACTGCCCTGGGCAGTCCATTCCAATGTTTTAAGAACCCTTTCCATGAAGAAACTTTTCCTAATATCCAACCTGACCCTCCCCTGGTGCAACATGAGGTCCTGTCAGCCCGTGGAAAGAAGGTCCCACTGACTTGGTGGCAAACATTTTTATCCTGGTGATCCAGTTCTCAGATCACTAAACCCAAGAAAAGTCAGAAATAAACTTGTTTGGTTTCAAGGTCCTTCCTGCACAAATAGTCTGTGGGTTTGGCCTCACTATTTCATAAAATCCTAGAATGGTTTGGGTTGGAAGGGACCTTAAAGAGCATTGTCCTACCCCCTGTCATGGGCAGGGACACCTTCCACTATCCCATGTTGCTCCAAGCCCTGTCCAACCTGGCCTGGGACACTGCCAGGGAAGGGGCAGCCACAGCTTCTCTGGGCAAGACACATGCACAGGATGTAATTGCCAAGGAAATCTAAGGAAATCTATGTTTCAGAAGCACAAATAGAAAGATTAAAATGACTGAGGGGAAATCAGTGATGTGACTACCAGCACCTGCAGTTTGGCCACTCAAACCCCCAAATTCTGCCTCACCTGGAATTTGTAGAAAAGTGCTTGGCTGCTGTGTGATCATCAGCTTTGGAACCAGGATCTCCTCCAGTGTGGCTCTGCTTGGAGATGGTTCCACTGTAAACATTCCATATGCTCCTCCCTGTATAAGGCATGATGTCACAGACTCAGTTCTAGCTCTAAATACCCAATTTAAAAAAACAGGCTTTCCAACATGAGCTTCTAAAATTTATTATCATTGATAAATTACTTCACTGGATGGATGGGATAAAACCTGGCCGGGGATAACGTTATGGCATTTGTGCCATTTTTGGTAATTTCCATTGCACTGACACTGAATACCTTTGCTGCTGTACAATGTTTAAGTTTGCTTAGACACAGACCTAAAATGAGAGATAATTTACTTAACTGTTCCGAGAAAATATGCCAAAAAGGTAAGCCATTATTAGTTTTGAAAAAAGTGCAGATTTAGTACTACAGTGTTTGGAGACACATTTGGGGGAAACCCCTATATAGGATCCCTCTGGGAAGCAAACCCAAGTGGCCCCTCCCTCCAACTAGTCCGAAAAAAAACCTTTTTGGAGAAAAGTGGAAAAAGCTATTTTACTAAACAAATAAAGTGCATACAAGTATAAAGAATGAATAATATGAAACAATAAAACCTCTCGTTCTGGAGTGAGATGGCAAATTGAGAAAGTCCTTGCTGTGGGTGTAGCTCGGCTCTCTCTCAGTCTCTCATCAGTCCCAGTCCCTCCGGCGCTGCTGGAAAATGCCGAGGTCCAGGCCCCAGTGGGCCGCAGGTGCAGCCCCCAGTGCTCCCCTGGGTTTTCAGTCTAGAGCAGGTTTAAACAGTTCCAAGATGTCATGGGTTAGTACAGTGTAGTTTTTAGTTATAAAAGAATGTAAAATAATTCTCCAGGTCAGGACCTGGGAATTGCTTTAGAAGAGACAGAGACCTATCAAAGAGTTAGTTAGAATATTGACATCTATTCTGACCACTGAAATTGTTAGCTGCGACTTTGGGAAGTACTATATAAAATCCCTTGATTTCCTGTAGGTGGGGTTTTTTTTCCTTCTTGCTTTGGCCAGAGAGAGACAGGTAACATCGAGCTGGGCTTGCTGCTCCCCCCTTTTTGGGGGGGGAAGCTGGCCTGAGGCCCAGCCGGATTCCATCGGCTCCCGGGGGAAGGGGGGGAAGGAGAAGTTGCTGTCTTGTGGCAGCCGCTTTCTTCAAGTTTCCTTAGAGCAGAGAGGGATCTCTGCTGTGCCCCTGATGGGAGCTAGGAGCACTGTTTGGGCCGAGGCCACCCCAATTTGCACCAATGGGTGGACTGAGAAAGCATTTATGATCTTGCTTGAGTTTTTTCCTAGGCTGCCCGGGTGCTCCAATTTCTAATGTTTCTGCGTGAGTTTTTTCTTATCAGCTCGGCCTTGAACAACTAACACTACGAGCTACAGAGAGTGAAAGACAAAAGCTCTGAGCAGATTTAACTCTTTCTTAGCAACATGAAGCTTCCAGAGCTTAGCCCTTCTCTGAGAGAGTAAAGAAGGACAGAGTGAACATAAAGAACAACAGCATGAAGTCAGTAGAGCAAGAGTGAAAAGACTATTGGGACAGAGGGTTGAAGAGTTGGTTGTTCTATTCTTACTTGAGCCATGGAAATGAACTCTATATTTAGGTCATTCCTGTAAATCATGGGAAAGATATGCATTTGGGGAGATGATTGTTTTGCGTGTAGATTTAAGCAAAGGTGTTTGTGATGAACTAAGTAATATCCTATAAGATGCTTGAACAGAGAAAGATGAAAAGCCCCTGCGCCAGTGAAGAAGTGAGAAGATATCTCTGTACCTTGAAGTGAAGAATCCTTTGCTTTGGAGTTATTTATCTTTAAAAAGTGACACCCCAGTATGCAAAAGTCTAAAACCCATGACCCATCAGCAGCTTGGGAAACTGCTCCTGGGAGGGGTCACAAAAGCAGGTTTCTCCGGGCAGTTGTTTTTGTGACAGTTTAAAACCCACAAGAGAACTGTTCTAAGTTGTCAGTGGGATCCATGACTCAAAAAGATACTCTTCCCCTAATGGATTGATGAAAGACTATTATCAGATAGTGAAACTGACTGAAAATTACAAGTTTTGTCTCTTCATGTTGTTTTGTAAAAAAGTGAACAGTTTGTAAGGAGAGGGAAAAGTGTTTTTTGAAGTTTCATTCCATTTTAGTTTTTTTCCAACTTTCTGTTTTTCTATTCTTTTAGTGTAAGTTAATAAACTATTTGTTAATTTTAAGGTTAAGCCTGCTTTGTTTATTCTCCTAGTCTCTCTCTCACAAAAAGAGTAAGTACCAAAACCAAAATTTAGTGAATGTGAAACAACTACATTGTGGTGTTTCTGCCTGGTTTAAAATTAAACCTATGACACAAGAAAAGGGAAAAAAAAACAGTCCAGGGAACTTCTCTGCCCTAGCTAGCTGAAACTAACTAAAAGCAAAAAAAATCTGTCCTGCATTCTCTCCAAGCCTCCGCTGAACACCCCGTCCACAGAAGAATGTGGAGGAGTCAGGCAGTTTTCTCAAAACAAACTCCGCGCTTCTCCTTGCTCTTAGAACCAGTCTTAAAGGCACAGGACTCAATATACAGCACAAACAGAACAGACGATTGGGGATACAAGCATCATAAAGTTACCCTAGGACATAGTGACTCATAACAATGAGCAAAAAAAAAAAGGTCATGAAAGTATTTTAAACTGCATTTTATCATCGGGAAATATAAAATCACCTTAAATAGCTGTGTCTGTACTTGACCTTCCAGCACTCAGCTCCTTCTTGGCTGGCTCTTGGGTAATATACCAAAGCAGGATTTTAACCTTTTCTCCTAAAAGAATCCACAGCAAGGAAATATGACCCTTGTTGAACATAAAAAGCTCCAGACCAGCTGTTATTCTTTGGGGCCCTTAAAAACATCTTTCCTCTTGGGAATAGTTTTATGATGGAGCAATTGCAGCTATTACAAAGCACTTCACAATTAAAGAATCCCCCTCCCGAGGAAACTTCATTTTATGTCATAAAGTTAGTTTATAATATTTTATATTCCCAGCTCTGAAAAGCATCTATATTTTAATTACTTTATATAATTATACTAGTTTATTATTTCTTTTATTTATTTATTATTATTATATTAATTTATATTCCTAGTTCAAAAATTAGGAAAAAGAGGTGAAGAAACATTTGAAAAGCATGTAAATTCCAAAAACAAATCAAATCTCTGCCTCAAAAAGTCTCTTTTCCAGTTGCTTGGTCCTGGGCCACTAGAGCCAAGATGGAGGGAGCCCAGAGGCCCTGGACAGGCAGCATTGCTGGAGAGAGGAACAGGATGGGAGCTGCACACTCAGCCTGTGCCAGAATAAAGCCTATGGCTTGCCCAGCCATTGTATGTAGCCACTGTATGTAGCTATTGAGTGATTAATTGGGCAAATTAATTAGTTAATGGTCCTCCTGCACTTAGGAAAAGAAACATATCATTCTTTTCTCCCCCACATTTTATCACTAGGAAGTTGCAGCACCACAGCATAGCTGGGCAAGGGAATAGTGTTCAGTAAAATGAGAAAAGCTTGTGTTCAATGGGTGATAAACCAAATTTAATGTCAGGCAGGGAGAGATGAATTTTCTTGGAATTGTGCCTTTACCTCTTTGCATATTTTCAGGGAGGCAGATGTAAAAATGTGCCATGGTGATGTCACCAGGCTGCTGGGACTGGCCACAGGCAGGCAGGTCAGGAACGCCACCACAGGGCTGGCAGCACCACAGGAGAAAAGTGGCAGGAGACTGGGTGAAGGACAGGGACATCTCTCTGATGACAACCCAGGGCCACTGAAGTTGCTGGGAGTCCTGCTCCTGAGTTCAATAAAGCCAGGATTTCACCCAGCTCCTTTTGTTTGGTTTGGAAATGAGGATTTTAAAGGCCACCCCTAAGACCAAGCCTCCTGTACTGATGTACAAGAAACATGCCCTAAACCTGGACTCTTGATGCCTCCTCCTGCTTTGACCGTAATTCCAGAAAGCACTTAATATATCCATAAATACATTTCTCACTGGCAAAGCTCTTGAGTGTGGCAACGCCTTGGCTTTCAGGGTGAATAGGCTAGCTCAGCACCCCAGCGCTGCCACAGGAGTGGGGAACCCTGCTCCTGCAGCAAAGTCTTAGGACGCACGGAACCTGTAGGAGTGGAGGCACACTCCTTGAGCCTTTGGAATCCACAAGGACCAGGACAAAGAATTCGAGGAGACCTTTTTCTCTCGGGTAAATCCACATGTTTATTGTGAATGGGTCCACGAGGGAAGGAAAGGCCAGGCACACTCATGTGCACGGGGTTTTTATGCAGGGGGTGTAACAGGGGTAGATACAAACAATTAACCGATGGGATACAACTGGGGAGGAGTAGAGGGGAGGATAGTACAATTGGGGAAACCAATAGGGTTACTCTGTGGGAGGGATTGTCTTACAGAGTCCAGTGGAGCTTCAAAGGGTACATAACAGACATAGAACTTTCTGGGTAAAAGGGATAGGTTTTACAGTAACTGACAGGGAGTTTAGGCAGGGTTTAGATGATGGACAAGGAAGGTGCTGGAACAAAGGGTGTGGAATAACTATGTAGGGAACAAAAGGGAGTATACAAAATCTGGGATAAACCATTAACACATGAAATATAGGGAAAGCAAGAATAAACCATTCCAGCAGAATAGAACACTTGAGCAAACACCTAGTTTAAAGATTTGCTTATCTCTAGTTCCTTGGTGAAGAAGTAACGTATTACTCCAAAGGAGTTAAAAGGGATAATCAAGCTGTAAATCCTCACAGTTTCTATCTGTTGAGGGTTAAGTTTTCCTGTAGAATTTTTTCCCCCCTCCATGAGTTGCTAGGAGACTTAAGTAGTGATAGTTAAGGGGTGCTTAACCTGACAAAGGAAGTTGATCACTTGGTTTTGGGGGAGGGAGGAGGCTCCCGGGAGCAGAGGGTGGAGGACTCACTGCTCTCGATTTTTCCCGGGGAGCACGGTCGGGCAACTGAGAGCTGCCTGAAGTCCACGGTTAACAGAGGAGTCTGGTCCTGGGAATTCTATCATCTGTTGGAGCGCCCAGGAATTCGGAGTTGTCTTCGTTGCCCTGCTGGATTTTGGGTCAGCCCGAGTCCAGCCGCTGCGGGTTCTCCGGCACTGCCCGCTTTGCCTGCCAGGACACTCCCTGCCTGCCGAGGACAATCCACCGCTTCCAGCTTCCAGCCATCAGCGCCGGAGCTTCCACCGTTTGCCCTCGGGGTTCTTAGTTCAGTTTTACTGTTATTATAAGTGCTGCTGTTGTTTGTCTGTCCTGTTATATTTACTAGTAACGGACTGTTATTCCTTCCCCATAGCTCTGACCGAAAAGTTGGGTTTTTTTAATCTTCCAAATTATAATAACACGGAGAGAAGGATTTAAATTTCTTATTCCTAGAGAGGCCTGCCTCTCCTTAGCAGACACCTGTCTTTTTCAAACCAAGACACTATCATTTATAACTAGAGCTTAGTCATCTTTTGACCAGTGACGCATAGCACCGATTTCTTGCTGAATAAAATTGTAGAAGCACAGCCAGTTTTTCACAGAGCTTGGAACTATGCCCTTTGTGGGGTTTTATGAATGCAGAGCTCAAGGTCCATAGTATGCCACAGATAACCTAATGCAAGGTCATGTTTTGCTAGAATAACAGTGCCTAAATCCTCCACAGCAATGATGGGGTCCAGCCCTACCTGGAGATTTTATCAAATTCCACAGGGATTTGGCTGTGCAGAACAAGTTCAAACTGTGAGAGTAATAAAGGCAGTTGTAAAATGCTGAAGATGGGAACTGTAAAGGTCAGAGCCTGATCTGCACATCCCCAATTCTCACATATATTTAGACCTGAGATACCTTGTGCATTTAGCTTGGTGCTCTGCAGTTCAGCAAGGTGGAAGAAAATCTTTACCTTTGGAAAATTCCATCACAGGGCTATGTTTTCCTTCTAAAACTCCAGAATTTCATGTCATGAATGATGCATATTCTTTCTCAAAGGAAATCACCCCAGAAAGAAACATTCCCCATGCCCTTAACTTTAGGCAGATGCTGCTGAACCAGCATGGGGGTGGGTAAAAGTGCATTTCCCAGGTGAACTGGACATTCACTTCTGCACACACACACACACAAAGAGAACAGAACCATGAGAAATTTTCCTTTCCAGCCTGCCAGAGTGAAGCCAGATTGCACACAGGATTCTCAGAGCACTGTAAACTCTTTCTTCTCATTCCCAAGCACCTTGGATTGAGCACTCGGCCAGGATTTGGATGGAACTTATATTCAATTTAGTAGCCACTGAGTGGAAGTACTGAGAGCTCCTTGCTGTGTAAATTTCTCTTAAGAAAGTCCAAGAAGTCCGTTGAAGTTGGGTTTTATATCTCCTGCTCCCTTTTATGGAGTTTTACTCTTAAATGTGAAGCGACTTGTTAAGATTTTGTATTGCCTAAACCCAGAAGTGGAGAATATTTTGATTCATCCAAAGAAACTCTCTGAAGGCCATCAATGCTCAGAATGAAGATGAATCAAAACAATCAGCCCCCGAGATTAGTCAGAATTAGCTCTTTTCCTGTACTGGTCTGTACGAAATAATTCCTTGACCTTTGAAGAAGAAGACCAAGAAGAAAAAAGTTAAAAAGCACAAAATAAGCTATAAAAATGACCATTAAAAATTTCCTCCAGAAATCTGTTTAAATGCTGATGTCATTTTCTCCAGTCACCACTCCAATTTTACTCTGTGTTAAACCAGAGAGGCACCGTCAGAATCACGAGGAGTGGAGTTTGTCCAGGCAACAGCAGGAACATGGGAGACACATCCAAGGGGGAATGCACGTGCAAGGGCTGCCAGGAAGACCCTGCTCCAAGATGAAGAAGGAATCTGAGGAAAGAGGTGTCTCCCTACTCTGGAATCTGAGGTGGATCCTGGCACATGGAGCACAGAATGGTTTGGGTTGGGAGGAACCCTGATGATCTTCTCATTCCAACCCCTCTGCCACGGGCACTCAGCAAGTCTTGCTCCAGATGTCCAGGTTTGAAGAAGTTAATAGAAGTGTTGAATTTAAACAGAGGTTTAACAGTCCAGCAGGTGAGAGGCTGCAGAAAATCCATTCAGGATCATGACTATAATGGAGTGAAGAAGAGGCCTCTAACTCAAGGCACAGAGTGGTGAGTGCCAGTTTATTGGAAAGCCAAGGAAAACAGATGTGGCCTCAAATCTGGTTATTCTTCAAAAAATATACTGCAGGAACATGAGATGCTACTGGGAACACACACAGTGCAGCACAGTGTTCAGCAAAGCATGGTAACCTAATTTCTGTATTACATGAAAGAAGAAAAACCTGACTCATATTTTATGAAAATTGTAATGGTGAATCAGCAAATTGCTTCTGTTTATCTCCTCCAATGTCAGCATGCTGAAGTCTGGAGCAACCTGAACTAATCCCATAGAATATATTCAGGCCAGCTGAAGCTGGGCTAAATGGGAACAAGCAGGAATTTGTCATCAATGGACAGCTGGGAAGCTCAGAAAATGCTGTTTCCTGCCTGTCTAGTCAGAAGGAAAGACAAGCTCTGTGTGTGCCCTTCACCTCTGACTCCCATATCAGATCCCAAATAAAAAATGTTTACACTTCAGAAATGTGTGGCCGTTATAACAAGATGTCCCTGGATGGCAAATGCTGGTGGCTTGGTATATGTGCTTGGTTACACATATCGCTGTGGTGCTAGGAAGAAAATAAAACTGCACAGAAATCTATAACCTGATCTGGCTTTTTTAGCTGCTAATCCAATCTTCTCTCCTAGTAGAGCTCCAATAATTTGATTGTGATGTGTAGGGCATTCTGAAGCACCTGAGGGATGAGAATGAAATACTGGAGATGAGCAGAAAAACTTCTGAAATGCTTTCCTGCATCAGTGCTTCAAGTACGTCATGAGATTGCTGCTGCTCACCCTCAGACCCAGGTGAAGACACACAAATCCATGAAGCATTCCATAGGTGTTTTGTCAGGGATCAGAATGGGGCTGCACAGGGAGGTGGCAGAGTCCCCATCCCTGGAGGTGCTCAAGGAATGACTGGAGGTGGCACTCAGTGCTCTGGGCTGCTGACAAGGCTGGGATTGGTCACAGGCTGGACTCGATGACCTTGGATGTCTTTTCCTACATTAATGATCCTGTGATTCTGTGATCTTCTGCTCCAGGGCTTTTCCAGCCATCCCAAGCCATTGAGGGAAGCACAGGGAGCACAGCAGGACTGTGTCCCTCCTTTGGGGCTGTTCCCACAGCCAGGACTGCGCCACTTCCTGGACCAGGCATGTCAGCTCCCACTGGAAGCAGCAATGTCCCCAGTGGGGTCACACCTGGCCACACACCTTCCTATAGGTTTGTTGCACTCATTGGTGCTGTAACAGCATTAATTGCCTGTAAATTCTCATTATCCACCTCTTCCCCTTGTAAGGAAGTTGTAACTGTGACGAGTCTCCCCTCAGTCTCCTCTTGTCCAGCTGTACAGACCAAGTGACCTCAGCCACATCCTCAAGACCCTCTGACTTATTAAAGAAATATGGGTATTGATCTAGTATCGATACCCAACTGTGACGGACAAAATCTCTCTAACAGTTTAAAGTTAGAAAGTGTATGTTTATTACGGCCGGGCAGCACGGCGGCGGGATATTTCCCTAATTCGCACTGCGAAATTCACAGGTAATTACAAAGTCTTTTATTTACAAAAGTGTTGAATACCCAAAATACAAATACATATTCATACCCTGTCACCTCCCATTCCTCGCTTTGTATGCTAATTGGCAAAAAGGCTATTAAGCATGCGTACTTTGTTTCCTAAAATGAGTCGGGGGTCTATTCTGGGGAGGGGTCACCCAAAATGAGGAAGTAAGATGAGTCTTCCTCGTCCTGACCTTTCTACCTTTTCAATGCATTCATGACAAATGGATCCTTGGTAGAGCTTACAGTTTCCTGTGTTCAATGGGTCCTTTAAGCAGGAAATCTGCAGCTATCTTATGTCCTATTTACCACATTTTGTTTTTCATTACAAGCACAGCTACATAAACATAAACCTGACAAGAAATGAGTTACAAGATCCGGGGTAGCTTATCTAAGATCCGGCTGCTGTTAACTTTGAACAAAGCTTACCTATCTACTTCAGCTAATTCAGCAACTTATTATCTTAACTTTCCTAAAAGTCCTTAGTTCCTCCAAATTAACGTCTCATTCCCCACTTCTTCTTTGAAATGAGTAAATTCTTTTACTCAGTATACAAAATCTTCCTCATCTATCCAAGCTGTACAGCTAGTGTCTCTCAAGACTAAGTCATACACCTTTGACAGTGATGTTAAAGCTGCCACTTGTCGTAGCATCCTCCAATTCCAAACAAGTATTACAATGGATAACACTAAACTTATGCTGACAAAAATAAGCAACACAACTATAGGGTGGATTAAGGTATTCAATATTCCGGTTGCTGTTGGTGACCACCCGTAAAGCACATCCCACCAATGATGAGACAAATGTTCCTCAAGCCTTTTAAAAGCTCCTGTGATGGTCTCTGTGTCATGGTGTATAGTAATTAATGTCTTTTTCCCTTCATCTCTAATCTCTTTTAAGATTTCTCTCAATTCGTGATGTTTCAACAATTGAGCAACTAAAGTCAAATTCATCCCTATGGGCACAGGCAGTATCTTCTGCAGAGTGGCTAGGTTGGCTTTTATATATTGATGTGATATTACAGGTACCCGATAGGAAAAATCACATCCCTTAATTCTAACAAAATTACAAACACACAAATTGAATTGAGTCTCATTCACAATTTGGTTGTCTATCTTTATGATGGGGCATGCTGTCCTAAAACAGACACAACCTTGTCCTATATACACAAGTGAAGTTGTCTCTTTGCCTGGATGTGTTTCAAAGTGACAAATACTTTGGTCTGTGTCTAAACAAGTGTCTTTGTCACTCTCTAATGTCCCTTCACATATGTATGCTAGTTGTCTCCTCACAGTACAGGGCTCTAGATTAATAGTTTGCCACTTTCCTTTAATTTCTCGTGCCCACATTCTGTGTTCAGAAGGGTACAATACAGTTCCCTCATGGTTTAATCCTAAGGGGACTATTGGGTGTATTAAGTCCACTGAGGCATCGTGTATAGTTAAAACAAAGGCTGTCACTACACTAGTCACAGGGTTATAGGTGAAACTGACCAACACCCACCAGGACTGAAGTTCCCTCTCCATATCAGAGGCATTATCCCAGACAATTTTGCGAATTTCAGCAGGGAATATTCCTTCTCCACCTTCCCTGATAACTGCGGCAGCCACTGATTGCATCCACAGTTGTGCCTGAGTACACCCTAGGGCCAATGAGATGTTTTCACTAGCTGTGCCTAGTGCATTAATTATTACTTCATGATCTCGTTCCTCTGTGTCTTCCCATTCTGGTAATATCTTGGTCGATTTCCAGTGATTGTTACCTAGTGCTAGTAGAGAGGATTGCAAAGGTTGTTGTAGTTTGACTAAATCGCTCCCTTTTGTGGTTAATTTATTCAGTAACACTTCTGAATCGATCGTGTTGTGTTACCCTGGTTTTTCTGAGTTTTTTATTTAGCCTTTTCAATTTCATAATGGAGTCAGATCTTTTAGTTACTGTACAATATTAGAGCAGTTTTTCTACCTTTCCCACAGATGTAACATAAACAAATCCTTTGTTTTTCATTCTTTGTCCTTTGTTTGCATATTTCTAACCTGAAAAACAACTGTAACTGACAGTTGGTCTGGCCACTGAGGCTGAGGGGTGGAAACCCCAAAAAGCCAATCTCCTGCTAGACCCACAAATGTATAAAAAGTAAAGAATAAACAAAGAGGCTTTCTTCCTCCTCCTCCTCTCTCCGCTCTCAGAGCAGTGAGCTGGAATTGGAAGAATCTCTGCCTTGCAAATATCTCTTGTCTACGCGTGATTGCTTTGTGTGTCTCGGCGACAGTGTTCAGCACTCCCAGTCCTGTTCCTAGCAATCCAGTGAGATCCCTCTTGTTCCTAAAATTGGGAGGCATACTTTTTTGAAGCCAAGTAATCCAGTCCATAAAGGAGTTCTTGAGAAATGGGGCACATTCTGGCCGAACGTGTGAAGCATTTACCTGTACTCCCATTTCTACTTGTTTTAAAGACCACATTGGGTTAACTATCAGCTTCTGAACTCCTGTCTTCTTAATAGCATATGGCCCAATTTTGGTAACTACAGGAGTTATTTGTTCCTCCACTTCTGGAATAGCTGGCATCTTGGTGATCACAGCCTTTCTTGGCACTGGTGAAGTGATCTTGGTCTGGTTCTTATGGTACTCAGTACATACCTGAGTGATGTTAAAGTCAATGTCATACCCCTTTATCGCACACCCCTCTATTTTGAGCCTAAACTCTAGACATGTACTCAAGCATTTATCACAGCATTCAGGACTGACCCTGATGAGTTTCATGGGTGGATGGTAAGCCTCGTGGAACCCATCCTGTACAAATGCATACTTACATCCCCAAACATTTCTTCCCTCCCACAAGCTTGCATTTGTGACTTTTAGTATCTTGTTTAAAGCCTTACAAGAGTAAGGATCATAAGCTCTTCCTTGGCACTGGTATATCCCAGTCACATTATACCTTCGTGGTATTGTGTTGACTCCTGTTATGATTAAGGTAATTACTACAATAGTTACAGCATTCCACATAATGTCCAAAATAACTCTTAGTCCATCTATTCGTTGTTCTGAGTGAGCTTCAGCTTCAGTTCGTTATCGCCTGGTGTGGCCTTCCAAATTCCCTCTGGGGCTTTCTTCACTCGGGAGTGATGGATCCAGGCCTTCTGTTCCTTGATCTTGATTGCAGTGAAGGTAGTGAGGAGCACCTGGAATGGTCCTTCCCACTGTGGTTCTAAGTTTTTTTTCTGCAAAAGACTTAACATACACATAATCCCCAGGTTGTACATCATGTACTGGCCCATCTAGTTCTCTGTTTTGAGTTCCAGCCACATATTTCTCAATTTCTCTAAGTTGTTTATTTAGGGCCACCACATATCCATGTAGGGTTTCTTCCCCTAGTTGAATGGGTGCTGTTCCCCTTTGAACTGCATATGGCCTTCCATACAATATTTCAAAAGGGCTTAGTTTCTCTTTTGCCCTTGGTTTTGTTCGAATTCTCAAAAAGGCCAATGGGAGAGCCTGAGGCCAGGGCAAATTTGCTTCTTGCCCCAATCTCACAATTTATTGTTTAATCAAATGGTTCATCTTTTCCACCTGGCCACTAGATTGAGGGTGGTATGGGGTGTGCAATTCCCAGTCTATTCCCAGGTGGTGACTTATTTGCTGCACAATTTTCGAAATAAAGTGTGGTCCCCTATCTGAGGATATGGAGGCTGGAACTCCAAATCGTGGTATCCTCTCTTGCAACAGCGCTTTGGTCACCTCTCGGGCCTTAGCTGTCCTGACAGGAAAGGCTTCTGGCCATCCTGAAAAGGTATCAGTTAACACCAATAGGTAACAATACCCTCCCTTCCTGGGCAGTTCTGTAAAATCAATTTGCCATTGTTGCCCAGGTCCACAACCTTCCTTAATTTGTCCCGCTTTAGGCTTTGTGGTATTTTTAGGGTTACTTCAGAGGCAAAGACTACACTGATGAGTTACTTATATCACTGTGCCCTGCAATTTCCTGGCCATGATTCCATGATTCTTTCTTTCAAATGGTTATACAGGGCATCTATTCCCCAGTGTGTTTTCTCATGTTCCCTTTGTACTAAGGACCACAACAAATAGGAGGGTACTACAAGTTTCCCTTCTGTTATAGCCCATCCTTCCTGGTTATAGCTTGCCTTTTCTACCTTGATAAGTTTCTTATCTTTCTTATTGTACACTGGCTTACCTTCAATAGAAACTTTTCCATCTGGAATCAATGCTGCCTCAACAGCCTTATCAGGCACCTCACCTTTTGCTGCGTCTTTTGCCTCTCTGTCCACCAGCATATTCCCTTCTTCTAATTCAGAGCTCACTTTTTGGTGTGAGCTTTATATGCCTTATGGCCACTCTCTCAGGCAGCTGTACAGCATCTAATAGCCGCAGTATCTCTTGTGCATGTTTAATACTCTTGCCTTGTGAATTCAGCAGTCCTCTTTCCTTCCAGATGGCTCCATGAGCATGAACCACTCCGAATGCATACCTTGAGTCCATGTAGATGTTGATCTCTTTTCCTTTTGCCAGCTCTAGGGCTCGGATTAAGGCAATTATTTCAGCCTTCTGTGCAGATGTATTAGTTGGCAATGGTCCAGACTCTATTACCTCTTTGCTTGTGGTAACTGCATACCCAGCATGCTTTCTTCCACTGACAACATAGCTGCTTCCATCAGTAAACCAGGTCTCAGCATCTTCAAGCAGGGTGTCCTTCAGATCTGGGCAGCTGGAGTAGGTGGCTTCAATGGTCTCCAGGCAATCATGGATCACTGGTTCTCCCATACTCCTGCTGAGGAAGGAAGCTGGGTTCACAATGTTAGTTACCACAATTTCAACATCATCTTGTTCTACCAGTATGGCTTGGTACTTCAGAAATCTCTGTGGGGAGAGACAATGTCCCCCTTTTGCCTCAAGGACTGCAGACATTGTCTGAGATACTAGCATGGTCATCTTCTGGCCTAGGGTGAATTTGCGTGCCTCTTGGATGTTTATTGGTACTGCTGCAACTGCTCTGAGGCACCCTGGCCATCCTTTAGCTGCTGTGTCCAGTTGCTTGGAAAGATAGGCCACTGCCCTTTGGTACGGGCCTAAGTTCTGTGCTAATATTCCCAAGGCAATCCCCTGCTTCTCATGAGAAAAGAGGAAAAATGGTTTACTCACGTTTGGAAGTCCCAGGGCTGGAGCTGACATAAGGGCTTTCTTTAGTTGGTCGAAGGCTCGGGTTGCATCTTTTGTCCACTGAAGATCCCTGCTCCCTTCCGTGATCAAGGCATACAGAGGTTTAACAAGCAACCCATAGTTATAAATGCACAGTCTGCACCACCCTGTCATGCCTAAAAAGGTTCTCAGTTCTTTCACTGTCTGAGGTTTTGGGGTCTGACATATTGCTTCCTTGCGATCCTGCCCCAAAGTCCTTTGTCCAGCACTCACTTCATAACCCAGGTAAATAACTGTTTGCCTCACCATTTGGGCTTTCTTCTGGGATACTTGATACCCCTGCAGGCCTAGAAAGTTTAGGAGGCTTACCATCCAGTCCACGCATGTCTCCTGGGTCTGGGTGGCTATTAAGAGATCATCCACATACTGGAGTAACTGTCCTTCTCCTGGTGGAGGTTCCCAGGACTCTAAATCCTTGGCAAGCTGCTCCCCAAATATAGTGGGGGAGTTTCTTGTACCCCTGTGGTAACACACACCATGTGAGCTGAGTTTTTCTTCCAGTTTTAGGGCTTTCCCACTTGAATGCAAAAATTTTCTGGCTGGCTTCATGGAGAGGGAGGCAAAAGAAAGCATCCTTTAGATCTAGAACAGTAAACCAAGTTAGTCCAGGTGTTAAACGGGTTAACAAGGTGTAGGGATTGGCAACCACTGGATATAAGTCTTCAGTTACCTTGCTAACAGCCCTTAAATCTTGTACTAATCTGTATGACCCATCAGGTTTCTTTACTGGCAGAATAGGCATATTAAAATCAGATTGACACTCTCAGTATTCCTAGTTGCAGAAAGTTCTCAATAATTGGGCTAACCCCTTCTATATCTTCTTTCTTTAGGGGGTATTGTTTAACCCTTACTGGCTGTCCTCTTTCTTTAAGCCTGATTTGCACTGGTAGTGCATTCTTTGCTCTTCCTGGTATATTGGAGGCCCACACTCCTGGAAATACTTGATCCATTATTTTCCTAAAATTTTCCTTTTCACTTACCACTTCAATTTCTTTGGTTATTAGCATTAAGCTTAAAAGTTTTACATATTGTTGATCCTTTACCTCCAAACTAATTTTCCCATTTTTGAATATTATTCTTGCTACCAGCTGTTCTACCAAATCTCTGCCCAAAATGCAGATGGAGCATTAGGCATGTATAAAAATCAGTGGATGCCCCACTGTTTTCCCAATTTATACTTCAATGGCTTGCAAAAATAAGCTCTTTCAGATTGACCAGTTGCCCCCTTTACCATAACATAGTCATTGGTTACAGGTATGTTGAGGGTTAAGTTTTAGAATTTCCCCCCCCCCCCCTGGGTTACTTTTAAGTACTGATAGTTAAGGGTGCTTAAGGGGACAAAGGAAGTTGATCGCTGAGTTTTGGGAGAGAGAGGAGGCTCCTGGGGGGCAGAGGGGGAAGGATTTTCATTGTTCTCGGTTCTCCCGGGGAGCACGGTCGCGCGACTGCGAGCTGCCTGAAGTCCACAGCTAGCGAAGGAGCCTGGTCCTGGGATTTCTATCATCTGTTGGAGCGCCCAGGAATTCGGAGTTTCTTCGTTGCCCTGCTGGATTCTAGGTCAGCCCGAGACCAGCCGCTGCGGGTTTCTCCAGCACTGCCCACCTTGCGTGCCAGGACACGCCCCCCCTGCCTGCCGAGGACAATCCACCGCTTCCAGCTTCCAGCCGTCAGCTCCGGAGCTCTGAAGCTTCCCGCGTTTGCCCTCAGGGTTCTTAGTTCTGTTTTACTGTTATTATAAGTGCTGTTGTTTGTTTGTTCTGTTATATTTACTAGTAAAGGACTTTTATTCCTTCCCCATAGCTCTGACCAAAAAGATTTTTTTTCTTTTAATCTTCCAAATTATAATAACACGGAGGGAAGGATTTGAATTCCTCATTTCCTAGAGAGGCCTGCCTCTCCTTAGCAGACACCTGTCTTTTTTTTTCAAACCAAGACAGAATTTGGCGCCCAAATCGTGGGGCGCGAGGGCATTGGAGAGAAAAGGAATAACAGTTATTAAGTGCCTACATTGTTGTGTACTGTCTATCATGTGGTCTAGCTTGAGCTGGTTCGGGTGGCATGTGGGTGTGGCCGTATTCATCCCATTTGCAGGCCCTTTTCTAAACATGGGCCCTGTGACTAAGGTTACTGTGGCTGTTATCCAGTTTGCTATATGGGTTAACGAAGTGAGGAAATAGTAGAGTTTTAATTTCCTCTGGAAGGCAGGCACATGGATTCAGGGCTATCATACATTAACTGTGTGTTTCTGGGGTTACTTTATCAACGGTACCTACTGCGAAGAAATGACACCAGGGGAAATTTTTTCACAACCCTTCACCCAGGTCTTTGGACCTACCCCACCAGTCTTTGAAGGGTTCAAATCTCTAAATGTTAATGACAGCATACAGTGGTTGGTGTTGCTGGTATGCCTGTTCTGTTTAGCATTTAGAGATAAGGGGATACTGACCTGGATAACCACCCTGATACCTCCCCTAGATTGTAAGGATACTGCCCCACAGCCTGAGCCCGTCCCACAGCCTGACCCTGCCCCACAGCCTGAAACTGCCCCACAGCCTGCCTCAGGAATAAACCACCCCGATTTGGTGAAAGAGATAGGTGAGATGCTGAGGGAGTACCTTGCCCCTGTAGTAGCCTCATTAGCCCCAGCGGCTGGGAAACCCGAGCCCTGCCCCGACAAAGGAGAGTCTGATGGTGCAGCAGCGGAACCCACAGACGTTACAACCGTCCAGGTTCCAGCTGAACCACAGGGGCAGCCACAGCCAGCAGCAGTGGCCCCTGTGGAAACAAAGAAGTATAAGGTAAAATCAGAGCACCCAGGCAACAAGGATAAGAAAGGAGGCCCCTCACAACCCGCAGAGGAATCAGAGGTTGAGATCATCACTGAGTCCTTGACATATGAAAGTCTCCGTAATCTGCAAAAAGATCTTGCACGACGGGGACGTGAGGCTTATACAGCCTGGTTAGTTTGGGTCTGGGACCTTATAGGTAGAGGCGTGCAACTAGATGGTAGTGAGGCAAGGAATTTGGGACCCTTGACCCAGGACTCAGGTGTGAATCAGGTATTCGTAATGGAGCCAGGGCCCCTTTCCCTTTGGGAGCGGCTTTTAATGAGTGTAAGGGAGAGGTTTGTCCACAGAGACAGAATGCAGGAGCACCATCATAGAATGCGCTGGAAGACCCTTGAGGAAGGGATCCAACAGCTGAGAGAAGAGGCAGTATTGGAGGTACTCTTTGGGAGGGGTGGACAGCATGATAATGATCCCGACAAAGTCAGGTGCACAGGGCAAATGCTGTGGAATCTGGCTACTCTAGGACCATCTCAATACGCCACATTCATTGCAACCTTTAATGCCGATAACAACCGAGAGACAGTGGGTTCTGTAGCCAACAGGCTTAGAAATTATGAGAGTATGATCAGTGGCCCAATGCAGGCTCAGGTCTCTGCTGTGGCTAAGGAACTCAGGGAGAAGATGGAGGAGGTGACAGAGGAGATAAGGGAGGTGAGGGAGGAGATGAGGAGAAACAGTTCCTATGTAGCACCGGTGCGAGTTACAGGCCCCAGAGTCAGAGCTCAATGGCCCCCAGCTAGAGAGAGAGGGTACACCCCACGAGCTGACCTGTGGTTCTTTCTGAGTGACCATGGGGAAGACATGGGAAGGTGGCATGGGAAACCCACTTCTGCCCTGGCAGCACGGGTGCGTGAGCTCAAGGAAAGAAACACTAACCGAGGGGGTTCCACTAAGATGAAGGTAGCCTCAACATCGCATGACCAAGCTGCCAGGTATTATAGAAGTGAGGATATGTCAGATACCTGTGAAGGAACCTCTACCATGTATGCTGTCTTGGTTTTGAAAAAGACAGGTGTTTGCTATGGAGAGGCAGGCCTCTCCAGGAAATGAGGAATTCAAATCCTTCCCTCCGTATTATTATAATTTGGAAGATTAAAAAGAAAACTTTTTGGTCAGAGCTATGGGGAAGGAATAACAGTCCTTTACTAGTAAATATAACAGGACAAACAAACAACAGCACTTATAAAAAAACAGTAAAACAGAACTAAGAACCCCGAGGGCAAACGCTGGGAGCTCCGGCGCTGATAGCTGGAAGCTGGAAGCGGTGGTCTGTCCTCTGCAAGCAGGGGGGTGTCCTGGCAGGCAAGGTGGGCAGCGCTGGAGAAAACCGCAGCGGCTGGTCTCGGGCTGACCTAGAATCCAGCAAGGCAGTGAAGAAACTCCGAATTCCTGGGCGCTCCAACAAATGATAGAATTCCCAGGACCAGGCTCCTCCGCTAGCTGTGGACTTCAGGCAGCTCGCAGTCGCTGACCGTCTCTCCGACCGTGCTCTCCGGGCAAACGGAACGCAATCCCAGTCCTTCCCCCCCTCCCCCCAGGAGCCTCCCCTCTCTCCCAAAACTCAGCGATCAACCTCCTTTGTCCCCTTAAGCACCCTTAACTATCAGTACTTAAAAGTAACTCATGGGGGGGGGAAAAATTCTAAAACTTAACCCTCAACAGGCTCCTGTAGTATATGTAGGCAAAAGACATGTGCATAAAGAGTATCTGCCTTTTTCATACCAAGATAAAAAAGAGCTGTGTAAAATGCAGAAACAATTTGGGAGATCCAGTGAAATATTTAAGGGCATGATGAAAGCTACCTTCAATTCAAATGAGATGGTACCCAGGGACATTAAAGATTTATTCAGATGCCTATTAACTCCCTCAGAGTGACCTATGGGAAGGATTATGGGAAAAAGCTTTGAAAACAGTATTGCAGGAAATTCAGCAAACTCCTGATGCTCAGGACAGCAATGACAATGACATCACACATGATCATTTGTGTGGTGAAGGTGATTTATCTAGTGCAAATGAGCAAATTTGGTTGTTATCCAAGTCAGTTTTAGATAAGATCTGTAATGCTGCAGAAAAGACTTTTTATCAGATTCCATCACCTGAGATAAAGACCAGTTATGTTAACATTAAACTGTTTCCTTCAGAGAATTTCTTGCAGTTTGTGGACCGTCTGAGAAGTCAAGTGGAAAGACAAGTGCAAGACCCAATGGTACAGGCAGAATTGATTAAGGAGATGGCTGAGAGGAATGCTAATGAGACCTGTCGTATAATCATTCTTAGCCTTCCCCTTGACCCATTGCCTAGTCTCGCACAGATGATAGAAGCCTGTACCAGGAGAGCAGAACTTTTCAGTGCACCTGAAAAGAATCCGGGACTGACACACCCAAAGCCTGTGGCAGCTGCAGCACCAGGAGCAAGGAGGCAACCGACGTCATCAGACCAGCTGCAGCACATCATCTGCCACTGCTGCAAAAGGCCAGGACACTTCGCCAAAGCCTGCCCAGAAAACCAGAAACGCAAGTCAAAAAATCAAAAAAACTGAATACACAGCGCGGCCTAGATTTTATCTCCTTGACGCACCAAGAAAGAAATTTACAAGGCCATACCGTGGCGAATGGCTCTCTCTTAGCAAAAAAGGGGGAGGGCAGGTCGCAGGGTGTGGGGGTACAGAAAAATAAAAATGTCAAATGTTCAACTAACAACGTATGGCAGCCGCGAGGCCGATATAGGCTCGTGACTGCCAAAGGTTTTCATTTCAGATCTACTGATTGGACAGTAATTACAGTGGGCCTGCAAAACATTTCACAGGACATGAAGGTTAACCACATGGAACTGAACAGTGAGTATTTTGTTATTGGGGACACAGCACACACACCCTTGGAGACTGAGGTAGCTCCCATGACCATTAAGGGAAAGATAACAGGCCTCATGCTGTTGGCACGCTGCATGCACCCACCATTCTACCTGGTAGAAGGGCAAGTCCTTGCCCAGGCCATTCCTATTCCGGCTGAGATCCTAGCAGATGGAAAATCACCGGAAGTCTACTGGGCAGAGGTGGTGGGGGAGAACAAACCTTCTCTGGCATGTAACTTAGCCCATGAGTCAGACCGCCTCCATGTGGAGGGGGTGCTTGACTTCGGCACGGGCGTTACCGTTATACCTGAGAGCATGTGGCCATCACATTGGGAGTTGCAACCTGTGGCGGGCAAACTTCAGGGCATAGGAGGAATCACAATGGCAAAAATCTCAAAAAACATAGTGCAAATTGAGGGACCTGACAGGAAACTGGCAAATGTCCGTCCATTCGTCGCTGAATATAAGGCTTCCTTATGGGGGAGAAACACCATGTCACAGTGGGGAGTCCAACTGGTCATTCCTAAGACACCCCAGGATTTTTGGAAATAGCCACTGTGGAGCGCCCTACCCACAAACTAAAGTGGTTGGACAATACCCCAAGATGGGTAGCACAGTGGCCATTGAATAAAGAGAAGCTCAAGGCGCTTGAGGAGCTTGTGGAGGAGCAGGTGACTCAAGGTCACCTAGAAGAGACAACAAGCCCCTGGAATTTCCCAGTCTTTGTAATAAAGAAACCGGGAAAGGACAAGTGGAGGTTGCTCCATGACCTCCAAGAAATAAACAAAATTATAGAGGACATGGGACCACTCCAACCAGGGATGCCTTCTCCAACAATGCTCCCTCGAGACTGGCAATTGGCTGTTTTAGATATCAAAGATTGTTTCTTCCAAATTCCTCTACACCCAGAAGATGCCCCACGGTTTGCATTCTCAGTTCCTACCATTAATCGAGAAGCCCCAATGAAGAGATATCACTGGAAAGTACTTCCCCAAGGTCTGAAATCTAGTCCATTCATATGCCAACAGTACGTAGCCTCATTACTGTCATCGGTACGTGCCAAGAGAAAGGATGCCATCATCCTTCACTACATGGATGATCTACTCGTGTGTGCCCCCAATGATTCTATACTCCAACACACGCTTGACCTAGTGGTTAAGGTTTTAACCTCTGCTGGATTTCAATTGCAGGAAGATAAGGTTCAAAGGATGCCGCCTTGGAAGTACCTGGATCTACAAATAGCTGGAAGGACCATTGTTACGCAGAAATTGGAAATTGAGTGTAATCCCAAAACCCTAGCAGATCTCCACTCCTCGTGTGGGTCTTTGAATTGGGTAAGACCTTGGCTAGGCCTCACAACTGAAGATTTAGACACTCTCTTCAATTTATTGAAGGGGGAGAAGGAGCTGGTTTCTCCCAGGGAAATACCCCAGAGGCAAAGACAGCAATTGAAAAGGTACAGAAGGCCTTATCAGAGAGGCAGGCTCATCGATGTGAGCCAAACATACCTTTCCAATTCATTGTTCTAGGAAAACTGCCACATTTGCATGGCTTGATTTTTCAATGGATCAAAGGGCAGAGAGATTCACTCTTGATCATATAGTGGGTCTTCCTCTCTCACCAAAGATCCAAGACCATCACTGAGCCACAAGAGTTGATAGCTCAACTGATTCGGAAGGCAAGGGTGAGATTGTGTGAACTGGCTGGTTGTGACTTTACATGTATTCACCTTCCGGTCAAACTTTCTAAGGAGGGAAGGAACTCTCCCAAGAGATTGACCAAAGAGATGTTTGAGCATTTGCTCCAGAGCAATGCCAGTCTCCAATTATCACTGGACAGCTACAGGGGACAAATATCAGTCCATGCCCCGTCTCACAAGTTGCTCAATGAGGAATTCCATCTTGTTCCTCCTGAGAAGAGGAGTCGGAGACCACTCAAGGCTCTCACAGAGTTCACGGACGCATCCGGGGCTTCCCACAAGTCGGTGATGACTTGGAGAAATCCTCAGACTCAGAGTTGGGAAGCTGATGCGGAGTTTGTGGAGGGATCCCCCCAAGTGGCTGAACTAGCTGCAGTGGCAAGAGCCTTTGAGAAGTTCTCGGGACCAATTAATTTGGTAACAGACTCTGCTTACGTGGCAGGGGTAGTGTCCAGAGCGGAGCAGACTGTGCTCAAAGAAATTGACAATGAACATCTCATCAGATTGCTTTCAAAGCTAATTTATTTAATTTCTCATCGAGAACATCTGTTCTATGTGATGCAAGATCACACACTGATTTGCCAGGTGAAATTGCAGAGGGGAATCATCAGGCAGATTCCCTTGCTGCACCAATTGAAGATGCATGTCTCCCTGATATCTTCCAACAGGCAAAGCTGAGTCACCAACAATACCATCAGAATGTGCCAGGTCTGATCCGTCAGTTCCAGCTAACACGGAGCCAGGCTCGAGCCATTGTGGCCACCTGTCCCAACTGCCAGGTCCAAGCGATGCCATCGATGGGTATGGGAGTTAACCCCCAGGGCCTTGGCAGTTGTGAGGTATGGCAGACAGACATCACACACATTCCTAGTTTTGGACGCCTCAAATATGTTCATGTAATCATTGACACGCATTCAGGCGCAGTGTATGCCTCTGCCCATGCAGGGGAAAAGACTGAATATGCCAAGAAACACCTAGTGCAAGCTTTTTCAGTGTCGGGGATTCCAAAAGAAATCAAAACTGATAACGGCCCAGCGTACACATCCAAGGGGTTCCTGGAGTTTCTCCAGCAGTCGGGAGTGGAACATAAAACTGGCATCCCTCACTCCCCCACAGGTCAAGCTGTGGTTGAGCGCGCACATCAGACGCTTAAACAGGTCCTGGCTAGACAGAGTAGTACAACTGTGTGGATGTCTCCACATGAGAAACTCTGCAAAGCCATGTTTACCATCAATTTTCTGATCTGTTCATTTGAAAACATGAGTCCACCAGTGGTACGCCATTTTAACAGTGGCAATCAGTTCAAATTGTCTGAGCATCCACCGGTCATGATTAGGGATCCAGAAACTTGGGAAACCAAAGGTCCCTATGAGCTCGTGACCTGGGGTCGTGGCTATGCATGCGTGGCCACTCCCTCAGGCCCTCAGTGGATTCCCCAGAAGTGGGTGAAACCTTTTGTCCCTAAAAATCAAGCTCCAGCAGAAGGGGAGAAAAGGCAGGTAGCCGTTGCATCCAAAAGAAGATGCCGCCGGATGGAAGAAAAAGAATCTTCCTAGATGTGGACTCCTTCTGGCAGAAACAGAAACTTTTAACATGTTTTAAAAATGTTTGTTTTTCCTTTTAGAGAAAGCCTACCTCACACTCAACCTTGTGATGAACCCCATACAAGTTGTCATCTTGTTGTTGCTGAACTGTCTGGCAGCTGCATGGATCATCCCTCAGCCACGTCAAAATGTCTGGGTGACTCTGGCACAGACACTTCCACAGGAAAACATATGTTTGTTCACTGCATCAACAGAGAATCCTATGTCCACCTGTCTGGTAGGAATTCCATCATGGGCAGGAACTCCGTCTCGGCTTTTAGGAGGGCCATGTACCATAGGGCGGTTGTCCATATTGACACCCAACCAAACTTTAATTGGTGAATGGACTCACAAAAAATAAATTGGCAAACAAAATTCAAAAGAGAAATGCTGACCAATTGGATCCAAATTGTAATTCAGAAATTTTTCATTGGGCCAAGTCAAAAAGTCGCTGTGTCCCTGTTCCTTCCGTGGGTCGCAGCAGCCAAAGCTCTAGGTGAATTGGGCCATCTAGAGTGCTGGTAGTCAAACAGGCAAATTTAACGTCCACCACCATCAGCTCTCTCCTAGAAGATGAGGAAATTACCAGACAGGCCACTGTCCAGAACCATGCTGCTATAGATTATCTCTTGTTACTTCATGGACATGAATGCCAGGAATTTGAAGGACTGTGTTGCCTAAACCTGACCTCGAAGGCTCCAAACATCCATGCTGCCCTTCGAAGCATGAACAGCTTGATCGGACAAGTGAAGCAAGAATCTGAGGATTTGATCAAAGAACTGTTGAAAGGCTGGGGACTTACAGGGTGGTGAACTTCTATAGTTAAAACAATTTTGTTATTTCTTGTTATTCTTTTCCTTGTAACAATAGCATTCAGGATCCTACGCTGTTTGATTTTCAAGGCTATCAATAGTCTCATACCTTCTACCTCAGAAGTCAACCACATAGAGTTAGCAAACCTAAAGCAGGTTGACTCCCCCACCAATTGTAATTGGTGGGAAAACCCACATTCCGTGTAACCTAATGTTCTTCTTCTAATGTTCTTAAACAAAAAAGGGGGAGATGTGTTCCTCTGAGGAATGTTTTTTCCCCTCAGAGTCCCCCTGAAACCTGTGCTATGTAGTTCAACCCTTTTTCCCCATCATACGTACTCCTGACCCTATTGGCTCAGGGCCAATATCTTTCCTTGGCCCAAAAACTAGATAAATACCCGTCTCTTCCTGTTCATTCTCTCTCTCCTCGCGCTCCTGGAACATCACATCGAGAATAAAGCTTGGACGGAAGCTGGGGGTGAGAGCCACACTTTTGAAATCTCTGTTCTGTCTCTCTGAAATATATTTCCCTAAAACCCCTGAATAACTGAGCTAGCGAGAGCCGGGGGGTGGCTAGAGGGAAGTAGAGTTTCAAAGGAGGACTGAGGTGGACCAGAGGGCCCTACCCTAGGGGACCCTCTGGTTATAGTTAAACTGGGGAACAAAGAAAAAGAAGTGAAATTTTTGATAGACATAGGAGCAACATTTTCACTGTTGAAGAAGGCCCTAATACCTGTAACCAATGACTATGTTATGGCAAAGGGGGCAACTGGCCAATCTGAAAGAGCTTATTTTTGCAAACCATTGAAATATAAATTTGGTAAAACAGTGGGGCATCCACTGATTTTTATACATGCCTAATGCTTCATCTGCACTTTTGGGCAGAGATTTGCTAGAGCAGCTGGAAGCAAGAATAATATTCAAAAATGGGGAAATTAGTTTGGAGGTAAAGGATCAACAATATGTAGAACTGTTAAGCTTAATGCTAATAACCAAAGAAATTGAAGTGGCAAGTTGTTGGAGTCCAGGGCATTCCTTTGGTTGCCCTGGAGGGTCAGAGACCTGGGCAGGGGGGTCTGGGACCCTAGCCCAGAGCTCAGAGAGACACTGGCTTTGATCTCAGTCCATGGGAGAGGCTTCTGGCACTGAGAGAGGGTTTACAGGCCACAAGAATGTGAAAAATAGTAGTTTAGCTTATCACAGGGTGAAAAAACAGTAATTTTAGGTTTCTTGCATTGAAGTGAATGGGGGCAAGATGGAGAATTTGGGGCGTTGTCTCCTTCTTCTTCTTTCTTCTTCTTCCCTCACTCGATTTCAGCAGTGACGTGGGCACAAAGCAGTTTGTGAGGATTGGGTCAGAGTAGAGATGACCTTTTTAGTATTAGCGATAGACATTGGCAAGTAATAGCAAATAAAAAAATACGTAGCAATTAGTATAAAAGATAAGGACAGCCCTGAGTCCGGAGGAGACGTGAGAAGTCCAGGCAGCTGCAAAGATCTAGTTGGACTGAGAAAATTGTAAGATAAGAAACAATAAATGAAGTATGCAACCTTGAAAAATCTAAACCTGAAGACTCCGTCTCTTTCTTCGGTTTGGCACACAGCTGTGCAGAGGGCAAAGGACTCTGAAACCACCTGAATCTAGGGGAAAAGCCCCGACAGCAAGTGAAAAGGAAAATTTTAGGAAAATAATGGATCAAGTATTTCCAGGAGTATGGGCCTCCAATATACCAGGAAGAGCAAAGAATGCACTACCAGTGCAAATCAGGCTTAAAGAAGGAGGACAGCCAGTAAGGGTTAAACAATACCCCCTAAAGAAGGAAGATGTAGAAGGGGTTAGCCCAATTATTGAGAACTTTCTGCAACTAGGCCTACTGAGAGAGTGTGAACCTGATTTTAATACTCCTATTCTGCCAATAAAGAAACCTCATGGGTCATACAGATTAGTACAAGGTTTAAGGGCTGTTAACAAGGTAACTGAAGACTTGTATTCAGTGGTTGCCAATCCCTACACCTTGTTAACCCGTTTAACACCTGAACTAACTTGGTTTACCGTTCTAGGTCTAAAGGATGCTTTCTTTTGCCTCCCTCTCCATGAAGCCAGCCAGAAAATTTTTGCATTCGAATGGGAAAGCCCTAAAACTGGAAGAAAAACTCAGCTCAAGTGGCGTGTGTTACCACAGGGGTACAAGAACTCCCCCACTATATTTGGGGAGCAGCTTGCAAAGGATTTAGAGTCCTGGGAACCTCCACCAGGGGAAGGACAGTTACTCCAGTATCTCTTGAGAGCTACCCAGACCCAGGAGACATGCATGGACTGGACTGTAAGCCTCCTAAGCTTTCTAGGCCTGCAGGGGTATCAAGTATCCTGGAAAAAAGCCCAAATAGCGAGGCAAACAGTCATTTACCTGGGTTATGAAGTGAGTGCTGGACAAAGGACTTTGGGGCAGTGTGATCGGGACACGCAAAGCAATCACACGGAGATGAGAGATTTTGCAGGGCAGAGTGTTTCTCCGAGAGAGCCCAAGCCTGAGCCAAGGCTGAGAGCCCCTCTGCCTGTTTATTTCTTACTTTTTATACATTTGTGGGTCTGGCTGTGGATTGGCTTATGGAGTTTTCACCTCCCAGCTGAATGGCCAGACCAACTGTCAGTTACAATTGTTTTCAGGTTAGAAATATGCAATCAAAGGACAGGGAATGAAAAACAAAGGATTTGTTTATGTTACATGTGTGAGAAAAGGCAAAAACTGCTCCTAATATTGTACAGTAGCTAAAAAGTCTGGCTCCATCTTTGAACAATCAAAAGGCATTAAAAAAACTCAGAAAAACCAGGGTGACAGGGCAGGATTGCAAGGAGGCAATATGCCAGACCTCGAAACCTCAGACAGTGGATGAACTAAGAACCCTTATAGGCATGACAGGGTGGTGCAGACTGTAGATTTATAACTATGGGTTGCTTGTTAAACCTCTGTATGCCTTAATCACAGAAGGGAGCAGAGATCTTCAGTAGACAAAAGAAGCAACTCGAGCCTTTGACCGACTAAAGAAGGCCCTTATGTCAGCTCTAGCCCCAGGACTTCCAGATGTGAGTAAACCATTTTTCCTGTTTTCCCACAAGAAGCAAGGGATTGCCTTGGGAATATTAGCACAGAACTTAGGCCCGTACCAAAGGGCAGTGGCCTATCTTTCCAAACAACTGGGCACAGCAGCTAAAGGATGGCCAGGATGCTTCAGAGCAGTTGCAGCAGTAGCAATAAATATCCAAGAAGCACGCAAATTCACCCTAGGCCAGAGGATGGCTGTGTTAGTATCTCACACGTTGTCTGCAGTCCTTGAGGCAAAAGGGGGACATTGACTCTCCCCACAGAGGTTTCTGAACAAGATGATGTTAAAATTATGGTAACTAACATTGTGAATCCAGCTTCCTTCCTCAGCGGGAGTATGGGAGAACCAGTGATCCATGATTGCCTGGAGACCATTGAAGCCACCTACTCCAGCTGCCCAGATCTGGAGGACACTCTGCTTGAGGATGCTGAGACCTGGTTTACTGATGGAAGCATCTATGTCATCAGTGGAAGACGACACACTTGGTATGCAGTTACCACAAGCAAGGAAGTAATAGAATCTGGACCATTAACATCTACATGGACTCAAGGTATGCATTCGGAGTGGTTCATGCTCATGGAGCCATCTGGAAGGAAAGAGGACTGCTGAATTCACAAGGCAAGAGTATTAAACATGCACAAGAGATACTGCGGCTATTAGATGCTGTACAGCTGCCTGAGAGAGTGGCCATAAGGCATATAAAGCTCACACCAAAAAGTGAGCTCTGAATTAGAAGAAGGGAATATGCTGGTGGACAGAGAGGCAAAAGACGCAGCAAAAGGTGAGGTGCCTGATAAGGCTGTTGAGGCAGCATTGATTCCAGATGGAAAAGTTTCTATTGAAGGTAAGCCAGTGTACAATAAGAAAGATAAGAAACTTATCAAGGTAGAAAAGGCAAGCTATAACCAGGAAGGATGGGCTATAACAGAAGGGAAACTTGTAGTACCCTCCTATTTGTTGTGGTCCTTAGTACAAAGGGAACATGAGAAAACACACTGGGGAATAGATGCCCTGTATAACCATTTGAAAGAAAGAATCATGGAATCATGGCCAGGAAATTGCAGGGCACAGTGATATAAGTAACTCATCAGTGTAGTCTTTGCCTCCGAAGTAACCCTAAAAATACCACAAAGCCTAAAGCGGGACAAATTAAGGAAGGTTGTGGACCTGGGCAACAATGGCAAATTGATTTTACAGAACTGCCCAGGAAGGGAGGGTATTGTTACCTATTGGTGTTAACTGATACCTTTTCAGGATGGCCAGAAGCCTTTCCTGTCAGGACAGCTAAGGCCCGAGAGGTGACCAAAGCGCTGTTGCAAGAGAGGATACCACGATTTGGAGTTCCAGCCTCCATATCCTCAGATAGGGGACCACACTTTATTTCGAAAATTGTGCAGCAAATAAGTCACCACCTGGGAATAGACTGGGAATCGCACACCCCATACCGCCATCAATCTAGTGGCCAGGTGGAAAAGATGAACCATTTGATTAAACAATAAATTGTGAGATTGGGGCAAGAAGCAAATTTGCCCTGGCCTCAGGCTCTCCCATTGGCCTTGTTGCGAATTCAGAAAAAAACCAAGGGCAAAAGAGAAACTAAGCCCTTTTGAAATATTGTATGGAAGGCCATATGCAGTTCAAGGGGGAACAGCACCCATTCAAGTAGGGGAAGAAACCCTACATGGATATATGGTGGCCCTAAATAAAAAACTTAGAGAAATTGAGAAATATGTGGCTGGAACTCAAAACAGAGAACTAGATGGGCCAATACATAATGTGCAACCTGGGGATCATGTGTATGTTAAGTCGTTTGCCGAAAAAACCTTAGAACCACAGTGGGAAGGACCATTCCAGGTGCTCCTCACTACCTTCACTGCAATCAAGATCAAGGAACAGAAGTCCTGGATCCATCACTCCCGAGTTAAGAAAGGCCCAGAAGGAATTTGGAAGGTCACACACGGCGATAACAAACTGAAGCTCACTCGAAACAACAAATAAATGGACGAATAGTTATTATGGACATTATGTGGAAAGTTGTAACTATTGTAGTAAATGCATGCAGGCAAACAGACAACTTCACTTGTGTGTATAGGACAACATTGTGTCTGTCTTAGGACAGCGTGCCCCATCGTAAAGATAGACAACCAAATTGTGAATGAGACTCAATTTGTGTGTTTGCAATTTTGTTAGAATTAAGGGATGTGATTTTTCCTATCCGGCACCTGTAATAACCTAGCCACTGTGCAGAAGATACTGCCTGTGCCCATAGGAATGAATTTGACTTTAATTGCTCAATTGTTGAAACATCATGAATTGAGAGAAATTATATACCATGACAGAGAGACCATCAAAGGGGTTTTTAAAAGGCTTGAAGAACATTTGTCTCATCATTGGTGGGATGCGCTTTTTGGGTGGTCACCGACAGCAACCGGTATACTGAATGCCTTAATCCTCCCTGTAGTTGTGTTGCTTATTTTAGTCAGCATAAGTTTAGTGTTATCTGTTGTAATACTTGTTTAGACTTAGAGGACACTACGATGAGTGGCAGATTTAACATCACTGTCAAAGGCATATGGCTTAGTCTTGAGAGACACTAGCTGCACGACTTGGATAGATGAGGAAGATTGTATACTGAGTAAAAGAATTTACTCATTTCAAAGAAGTGGGGAATGAGACATTAAATTTGAAGAATTAGGGATTCTTAGGAAAGTTAAGATAATAAGTTGCTGAAATAGATGAAGTAGATAGGTAAGCTTTGTTCGCAGTTAACAGAAGCCGGATCTTAGATAAGCTACCCCGGATCTTGTAACTCATTTCTTGTCAGGTTTATGTTTATGTAGTTGTGCTTGTAATGAAAAAACAAAATGTGGTAAATAGGACATAAGATAGCTGCAGATTTCCTGCTTAAAGGACCCATTGAACACAGGAAACTGTAAGCTCTACCAAGGAATCATTTGTCACGAATGCATTGAAAAGGTAGAAAGGTCAGGACAAGGAAGACTCATCTTGCTTCCTCATTTTGGGTGACCTCTCCCCAGAATAGACCCCCGACTCATTTTAAGAAAAAAAGTACGCATGCTTAATAGCCTTTTTGCCAATTAGCATACGAAGTGAGGAATGGGAGGTGACAGGGGTATGAATATGCATTTGTATTTTGGATATTCAATACTTTTGTAAATAAAAGGCTTTGTAATTACCTGTGAATTTCGCAGTGCGAATTAGGGAAATATCTCGTGTGCTGCCCGGCCGTAATAAACCTACACTTTCTAATTTAAAACTGTTAGAGAGTTTTGTCCGTCACAGTTGGGTAGCGATACTAGATCAATACCCATATTTCCTTAATAAGTCATTCCTGACACAGATGAGCCTTTTTAAAACTCTAATCCTCCTTTAAAGTAAAAAGAAAAGGACAGAGTAAATGTAGATGTGTCCTAGGGCAACTTTATGATGCTTGTATCCCCAATCGTCTGTTCTGTTTCTGCTGTATATTGAGTCCTGTGCCTTTAAGACTGGTTCTAAGAGCAAGGAGAAGCGCAGAGTTTGTTTTGAGAAAACTGCCTGACTCCACATTCTTCTGCGGACGGTGTGTTCGGCGGAGGCTTGGAGAGACTGCAGGACAGAGATCTTTTTGCTTTTAGTTAGTTTCACCTAGCTAGGGCAGAGAAGGTCCCTGGACTGTTTTTTTTGTTTTTTTTTTTTTTCCTTTTT